>VXAZ01010071.1:0-149101 GCA_013399875.1 Gymnorhina tibicen
AAATGCTTAAGGCCCCAACAGCTGGCCAATAAGAGATCACTGACACTGCATACTGGAGTTGGGATTCTGGAGATGGCCCATGCTGGGGGCTGACATGGGAAGAATCACGGACTAGAATCCCTGAATCAGCTAGGTTGGAGAAGACCCTTAAGACCCTCTACTCCAGCCATAAGCATAACACTGATGGTCCACAACTAGATGGTGTTCCCAAGAAGCAGGCAAGGAGAAGCAGGGCTATAGGGCTGCTACAGGGCTGTCCCCAAGAGCAGGGCGGGTAGTAGAATACTGAAAGAAAGGAATTTGGGTCAGCAATTTAAAAAGGTATTAAAAAGACCAGAATGAGATAAAAAAGCAAGAGGCTGAGGACAAGAGTAGGGATAGGACAAGAGAGGAATCCCAGGTCCCTTAAGTGAAGTCTGAGAGGAAAGTGCTCTCTTTTTAAGTGGTAGAGAGTAACTTACCACTGACTTCAGTTACAGTAGTAATTCAGCAGGCAGGCGTCTACAGATAACACATGGCTTTCAATATGAGCATAAAATTTACATTAAATATCTAGCATTTTTTTCAGCTTTCTTTTTAAGAAAGAAACAGGAAGTGACACACAAAACACTGTTAAAGAGAACACAGTATTGCAAATTCAAGTGCTTAGTATCTGGAAAATGAAAGAAGTGAGGATTTTGGTGTAATTTTAGTTTGCCTCCTCTGTGTAAACGTATTATTTTACCATCCTCATGCACCTGATAACAAAACTCTCACAGACTGATCCCACCAACATTCAAGATGGAGCAAGTTGACAGGCATCTGTTGTGCTCCTCTTGGTAAAAGTAATTTATGAACCTCTTCCTTATTAAGGAATCTGGAAAGTCTAGAAATGCCAAGAAGACCTGTGCTAAAATGGATATTGTCTCTTGTCTGCAATGTCTGTAAGTATTCTACGTTCTACGGTAGGCTACAAATGAATATTGAGAAGTTTCTCTTTACCAAGTATAAATGAATTTATATTCCAGAATAAGAACATTATCTGGCTTTAATAAATGTCAAACCTTGTCAAAACTTTGAAGTTCTAAACCTCAAAATAAGGGGAGACACATATTTTATTTTGTTTTGTTTCAGCTTAAATTTGTACCTTGCCCATTCATATTTGTGTTAAATTCCACGAGTTTAATGCAAGGCATTGACACAATGTAATCACAGTAATAATAATGTCAAATACAATAATAATTTCAGTATATTTGTATACAAATTACTCAGAAAGCGTTTGTCTCGAAGAAAGACAAATTTGAACTAGGACATTTGTGATGTGAGCTGTAAAGAAATACATGTCTTTTACATGTCCACATGTAAAATAGAACTGTGTTGAGTTAATTAAAAATGTGTCATGCTAAACTCAGACTATACTTTTTTAGTAGGAGTGCGTGAACAAATAGCATGGAGTAAAGGTTCACAAAGAGAAAAACAGCTACAAACCAAATGTTTAATGTTGCCAGATATAGAGGAACAAGAACACTGAGAAAAGTAAAAAACAGCAGGCAAATCCACAGTGAGTAAGGATAAGAATATGAGTTGTGAGAAGTTACATTCCTGAGAAGAGCTGCTAAAGTGCTGAACAATCTGCCACTCCATCACAACTCCTTGCCCATCCTCTGAGTTTTTTGACTTTCTTAGCCGGCATCCACCCCCTTACATGCAGGACTATGCAGAAAGAGAGAGAGTGAAGCACAATCAGGTATTTCTGCTGATTAAGTTCTTCTTTTCTACTTTACCTTCAAAACAGGCTCAGAAATTGGTCTAGAGATTAGTCTAGTACCTGTCATCATTGTGATAGCAAGAACAAACTTAAGACAGACCATATTAGAGCAACATCTCAGAGTTAATCATACTAGCATGAATAATTCAGAACTGGAAATCAATCTCTACCAGTGTTCACGTTGTCTTTTAATACTTTGGTCAAGTTTGCACCATAACAAAAGTGTAAGTTTTTAAAAGCACCAGCAGCAGTTCATTATTCCTCACTATCGTAACAGTAAAGAAAATTAGTGAATGCTTTTGAAAATGTTTTTATGGTGCTTGATATAGAAAGAAAACATACATAGATAAATATTAATCTCTTGTCGAATATATTAATAATTACTCTTTTTATCAAACTGTGAGAGTCTGAAATTGTTACTGGCTCAGACATTATTAAAATCACCAAAAGACTTTCCCCCAGCAGCAAACTGTGCAAAGAAGCAACATCTTGTCTGCGACCACCAAAGGCCCCCTCCAATATGCCTCCTGAACACAATGTAAGATAAAGGTGACACTATTGTCCAATTATCTCAGGTCTAAGGAGAAGTAAACAAGGCTGGGGCAGAAGAATGTATCCACAAGAAAGCCAAGCCCAGCAGATGTCCTGAAAACCACCTCTGGCTGGGTCGGGCAGGGGAAGGCCGTAACACATAGACCCATTTGCTGAGGCCAGGTTTTACATGCTCCCTCCCCAAACCGAGGAGCAGGAGTTTTTGGGGATGTGATGGTGAACCTCTGGTACAGAGGGGGTGAACACCCATCACCGGAGGCTACAAGCCAGACAAGCAGGAGACCCTGCTGAGAGTCCTCCCTTACACAAACTGGCTCAGCTCTAAAACTGCCCCCCACGCCTACCCTGGGAAGGTCACATTCACATGGACATTTGCGTGAGAGGCATCTGTCGTGTCCTAGAAGGTGTCATAAGCCATCCAGAGCCCTGAAGTGCCCCAGAGCCATTCCTGAGGCCCTGCACCAGACGACTGCACAGTAATCCAGTGCTTCAATAGAGTCTGTTGCAAAAGACAGTGTAAAACTTCCCCCGCAGGGCATGTACCACAGATACCCGAATGTATATTAACCCATTGAAATCTGTGTTTGGCGGGACCCCCACCACAGAGAAGACCAGAAGAAGAGGATCTATGGGATGCTGCTGGATCCACAGGGGTGGTGATTACTTGTCTCTGTCTTACTCTCTTTCTCTCCCCCTTCCCCCAGCTCCTCTCTTCCCTATTTCTTCCTACCTTTCTTTCTTCCTCACATTTACTGTTAAATAAAATACTTACTATTAACTTTGGCATATGGTCTCAGTTGCACCTTAATTCGGGCAGAGGCATCTCTAATAATCAGATCATAACACAAATGTATATGAACACGATATTAAATCAACTATTTAGTTAGGGTATACAAATCACCTTAGAGGTTTATTGCAGTTTTTTATTTCCACTTACGAGTTACCACATAAACATCCACAAAATGAATTTCTGCCAACATGAGATGAAGCTATATCTCACTAAATAAAATCAGTGCTAAAACATTCCTCTGGATTCATTGCAGTCCCTCAGCGCAAAGCAACAGAGACGCCTTCTACTTAACCAGGTTATAGAAAACTTATAAAGCTGTATCAACAATGTCAAGTGCATTAGACATTTTACTAAAGATGTTCTACTTAGAGGTGTTGAAAATAAATAGATTTACTACAGTAGCAAAGTGTATCAGGAAATAAATTACATATGAATGTGTATAATATGCTTTTGTTAGTCCTGGCTAAGAACACTCTAATATGTGCCACCCAATAGTCTTGTTTGTTTATGTTTTAAAATAAGGAAGTAGTATTATCTAATATAATTTAAGGTAGGAAGATTTGGAGTGTTTGCTAGTTTTTGCTAACAAGAGCTTTGAAATGAAAACAAAAAGCATTATGACCTAACTCTTGATAAATAGGCCATCACAGAGAGACAAAAAGTGCTATGTTCCTGATTCACACCCCCTCAATAAGTATTTTGACTTCTAAGCCCAAATCACTTTTAAATAATGGTTTGAAGGACTTAAATTTTTAAGAAAAACAGGCAGTACATCCAGTTTATTGCCAAAGTAGGATCAATTTGTGTGTCTGAACCAACTTCTAAGCAGCATAGCTATTTGACAAGCAACAATTTTGCCAGATTCAAAAAGAAAAAAAATCACTTTTTATGCTTTATGTCATGACTAATATTGTTGTGACCAGAGGCAAAGTAAAAGATTCTCTTAGCATTTAATAAAAATGGGTTAGTATTGTGGGTGACAGGCATTTTATTACTTACAAGTCTGTGAACTATTGGGCTATGTAAACTAGTAATTTAATTTAGAATTTGATTTTTACATAATTTTAACTGAATCCTGAGGTTACTCATAAAAGCTGGTTCTGTGCTCTTCTATGGCAGTGTGACTTCACTGTAACATGTTTTTGTACTACATCACTGTGTGGCACTAGTACTAAGTGTTAGAACTGACCAATACTTTTGTCAGGCCCTATCCTATATGTATCTGGAACTGTCTAATTTAGATTTTCCCAAGGAAATGAGGTTTTAGCCTACATACAGATTTGAATGCAGCTTTCAGGTTTACCTCTGGGTGCCTAGAAAGGAGCATGTTACTGCAATTCTTTTCTTTGTAAAAGAAAAGCTATGGCAGCAGCGAGATGAATCTGTTGCTAGATACTTGCCTTTCTCTCAAGCCAGTTTACCAGAAAAATGAATGACTTAAGACTATGAAGAAGATTGATTATCTGGCATTTCATCATTGTAGGCTCTCTTTATACCATGAGAAGTCTGTAAAAGTCTATAAAAGTCTATACTATGTAAAAGTCTCACTTTTAATCTTGACTGTGCTTTAAGAGTATTAAAGTTTAATTTCTATTGCAAGTTAAGATCATGAGTCTTTGTCTTCCTCCTTTCCACAAGCAGTTTAACAAACCCAGAAACTCACCTGGATCACCAGGGAACATTAGTCTTCCTCAAGTCCACTGATGATGGGACTGTCTTTCTAATACAAGAGACAAGCTGAAATAGCCTCATCACTGAACAGGCCTCTTCTGAAAATTTCTCCACTTCGGTGTTGCTATTCCTATATATCCCAAGGTTACAGAAAGTCACATGAATTTGGTCCTCCCTTCATGAAATTACCAAATGATTGTTGGAGAAATGAAAAATCATCTCTCTAACACTTGATGTTCCGTACTGCCTTGTGGGTGTCTGAGAACACAGGTGCAACTTTACCCTATCTGAATTTGCAAATGGGGTAAAACTCTCACGAATAAGCAGATTCTTGCAGGTTAATTTGTTGTTATCTGCCTCAGATTTTGCTATGCACCTTCTCTTTGAATGCCATGTCTGCAGTGCCATTTTGGAGAGAAGTGACTAGATAAGGTTTTGAACTCTGACCTGGCTCTTGCTTTGATGCTAGCAGACTCCAGGAACATACAGTAGTAAATAGAGACTATATTCTACCAAGACAGAAGCCAGATGAAAAAAACAATATGTGAAAATACTAAATCACTGAAACCCAGAGATCGTAGAGGCCGTTAAAATACTCTAGCAAACAACAAAGCCTGTCTTTGCATTCAAGGCATTAATTTTAGCTTTCCTAAAGTAAACAAGACACTTAAGACATGTAGTACCTATTGCTACACATGCACAACCTTATTTATCTCCGTGGTATAAAATGCTACAACAGAACTTTTGTGTATCTTTAAAGACCCACAGAGCAAACCTGCATGTATAATAATGAGCATAGTTGCTTGAGTGTCTTTGGGAAACAAAAGATGTAGTGTAGGGACGTTTGGTGCCCCTACTTTTACATTGCAAGATGAAATGCACAGGTATAAATCATACAATGCCCTCATTTTGCACAACCTATTTATGACTGCTGTAACTACAAGTTACTTGCAGTACAGCAGTATCCTGTGCTCTCAATGTGAACTGCTGCATACTGCAGTCAGCATTACAGTGCTTTGTGGAAAGCCACTCGCTGAAATGCAAATCATGTCTTCAGCCAACTTCTTTGAATCTGGTATGTCACCTCATCTCCGGTGTGACTCCATAAAATCACAATGCAGGACAAAAGGACGACTTGTTTCACTCCTGCAGGAAGGATGCCACAAATGCAGTGTGCAGTTTCCCAGCTTTCCGCTTTGCTCTCCTTTGAAAAGCATTCTGAAGCAGTGGACAATAAAATATTTTTAAATGTTACTAGTAAGTTTATGCGCCCTTTGAATAAAGTACCTGTCTCAAATGAAATAACTATTTATAGACTGCTGCAATTCAAATTATTTTAACAACTCTTAGTTAGAATTGCAGAGAAAGGCACATTCTGTGCACTGTTCTGAATATGATATATTATGCATTTGTAATGTTCAGCTAGATCAAAACATGTTAGTCTCTATATCAATGTCAGGATTTAAATCAAATTTTCAATGTTGTAGGTTCTGTTCATTACTACAAATATAATGAAGATGTTTACTCAGACTGTTAGCCTGTACAAAAATCCATTTTATTCAAGGACTGCATGTGAAGACATAATAGGCCAGAGAGACACAAACAGCAGGTAACTGAGTTATTTTCAATACATTTTAAACAAACATTTAAACCAAAAGTTTGTGACAGGTAATTGAATTCACTGTAATTGTTTGTCTAGAAAAAAAATTGTCCTTTGTTTTTTGATTGTACATCCTTTTAGCACACACTTATTTTTGACACAGAAGGAATCAGCATGACTGCATAGTATACACCTCCAGAATGATACAGAAATTACACAGAAGACTAGCATATGGTACTTGCATGATAGTGGAGAATTAGAGTGAAGACCATTGTTGTGCCAGTTTCAATAAGGAAAAGGACTCTGCTGTAAACTGTAGGGGTTTTAAGTCTAACTTTTGTACCAGAGAATGTTTTAGCACCTTTTTTCGAAGAGATGAACTGCTTAGCTTTTAAAGCACACATTGCAGAAGTGTGATAACCCAAAGGAGTTTGAGGGCAGCGCATCTGATCAGACAAATTCAGACTGGATGAATCAAAATTGCAGGCAATTTAATAGATTCTGTTTGTACAATTTAATGGTTATTGTTGCTGAGGAATAGTTTCTTCAGGGATGAAAGTACTTCGCTCCAGAAGCCTTCTGTGTATGCCTCTCAGGGACTGCCATTAGTAGGAATGACCAAGCTATGGTTGCCTGGCTGTCAAAGCAGACACTTGAAGTGCACCACACAACTTTGCCCAATGCTGCTTGTATTGCACTGATTTAAGTATGTGAAAAAACCTCAGTGTTGATGTGCTGTGTGTGAAAAAATTGACATAAAAAGACAAGACATAATTCCCAAGTGCCAGTGACCAGTGGGTGACTTGACAAGACACAAATATAGAAGAAACTAGAAGAAACTTCTTGACAAAATCCATTTTAGTGGTCTTTGCCTTGCTCATGATTCTGCAGTAACTTATATTTCCTTCAATAATCCTCCAGTGAAACATAAGCACTTTGAACAAGGATAGTTCCCTAATTTTTTTCCTGTATCCAAGATCCTAGTTTCTTCTTTCTGCACCTTGCTTGTTGGCCAGGAGAATTATTTGCTCAGTAGAGTGATCCTGGACCAACAGCTGATTCTTCTCAACAGGAAAAAAAATCAGCCCAACAGGGAGAATCATCAAAATGTCCAAACTGTGCTATGCAGTTCTGATGTTCATGCTCTGCTTATGTTAGATACAAGTCCATAAACATCTCCACTGAAATCCCGACTGAAGGGTTTGCAGGAATATGACTTTTGGTTAGGGGTGAGCTATGGTTATGCATGGGCTAAAGGGAATGGCAGGAATTTTCCTTTTAGTCATTCTCTGTAGACAGCAGAGATGAAGACAGGTATTCACAATGGCAGAGTAAAAGCTTTCATATGAACCAGTCACTGTCTCTTTCAGTCTTTCCACATACAGCATGGCCTGATCTCACAGAAAATATCCTCAAGGGCATTTTAGCTTCAACATAGGATAAAGAGCACTAAATATGTATACCGCCCTAAAGGAAGCCTGCAGTAATCATGTCAGTCTTAGGGTTTGAGAAGTGGAAGCACTGATCTTACATTTAATTTTCTATTTGCCACAGCTACTTGACAACCAGAGTTGTGGTTGTCTACATGCATGTCTAAGGAGAAAATATTTTGGTTATTTCTGTCTTCTTAGTATTCTCTTTTGGTATATTGAAAGTGATGGTGGCATACAATCAGCATTTCCTATCATATTTAAATCCTTACATTGTTGTTCTTGTTGTGTCCTTACTCCACACTTTCTATCTGGCAATTTTTTCTGAATAAAGACTGCTTCTGCAAAAGAATGTTGAAGAAAAACTAAACATTCATTAAACACCCACAGTGGCTACATTTCAAGGATGAGGATATCAAGTATTTCTTCAAAAATATCATCAAGGTTCTTTAATATCTTAGTGTAGCAGGTGAATCTTTCTCATGACATATGTTAGCTTCAAAAGAAAGTGTTTTTCTGAACTTGGAGCTGAAAAGCAATTTTTCTGTCATGTTGCTTAATACATCAATAGTATTTAACTTTTCACGCTTTCAGTTTACTCATTCATTTCTTTACTATTAATTGCATTGAATACGCTAAGTCACAAACTAAATACTACATTTAAGTCACTTTTTCCATCATTTTCATGTTATAGTTAAGAGAATTACAAGGTAGTTAACTGAATTGGAACACTGACAAACAAAATGCAAAATGAACTAGTCAAACCAAACTTAATTAAGTTGCTGGATAAGAACCTTCCTAAAGTTACTAGATTTTGAGTAGGGGCACCTTTTTATTCTTCCCTTAGAACAAGTTAAGTTGGCAATGAATGTCATTTCTAGCTTGAGTTCTACACTAGTAGGACGTCATATGTTTGTAATACATTTTATTTCAACCTTCCCTCCCTCTCCCCTTTTAAGTGTAAAGTTAAGCTTTAAGTTAGTATGTCATTAACTCATCAAGGAACAGCAAGATAACTTTAAGTGTAAAGTTAAGCTTTAAGTTAGTATGTCATTAACTCATCAAGGAACAGCAAGATAACTTTACACTTAAAAGGGGAGAGGGAGGGAAGGTTGAAATAAAATGTATTACAAACATATGACGTCCTACTAGTGTAGAACTCAAGCTAGAAATGACATTCATTGCCAACTTAACTTGTTCTAAGGGAAGAATAAAAAGGTGCCCCTACTCAAAAGGAAAAGTACAGACGGGCAACAGATATTATAATGCTTATCAAATTGATATGGTGAACTTAAATTTTAACAACTTTGATGACTAAAAAGGGTATTAAACTTGTGAAATTACTGTGAACAGGGGTTCAACAGGGAACAATGTAGAAATTTCTTAATTAGTAGGTGCTTAACAATCAACTACATTAACAACTTAATAACTTCTAACCTGGTCANATAATGCTTTTCGATATCAAATTGATATGGTGAACTTAAATTTTAGCAACTTTGATGACTAAAAAGGGTATTAAAATTGTGAAATTACTGTGAACAGGGGTTCAACAGGGAACAATGTAGAAATTTCTTAATTAGTAGGTACTTAACAATCAACTACATTAACAACTTTATAACCTTTAACCTGGTCACAGGATGATTTGAATATGCAAAAGCCAATTACCTAATTTCATAAAGGACAGACAGCGAGTTCACAATGTCGCAGTAAGACAGGATTCTGCAGGCAGTGAGAGGAGAGAGAAGTAGCTAAGAGGAACTAGAAGGTTAAGGCCTAGATAAGTCAGAATGAGATACAGATGCTCAAAACAAGAGATGCTGTTTTGATGTGGAGAGATTTTAGTATAGTGGCCATTCAGTATCCTTGTCTTTTCACTTTTTCAACATCATCAGAGAGTACTTTTAATAAACTATATACTGCATTTTGTTAATGTGATGCATGAAGGTGTCTCTAATCTGTGTCTATATTAAGGGGGGAAGACTTAAATACAGTCAATTGCTCACTGTGCTTCCTAATTAAATAGTTTTTTCTGTCACTGAAGGTTTTTCTGGGCCACTGCTAAGGGCAGACAAAATCTCTAAACAAGACAAGGTCTTTTACCTCCTGTCCTTACTCAACTGACCTGTTCTACTGTTTAAGCCCATTAAACCTGGTTGACTGCTTCCATTAAGACATAAAGCAGGATTTGGAGTTGGCTTTTGCTCAAGTACTCAAAATTAACTTCCCTCCCACCCCCTTTCAACTAGCTTCCTGTATAAGCAAGTATCTAAATAATGAAAATTTTTGGTACTTTATCGTTACTGTAAAATTGGCTTTTGATGCTGCTTCAGAATCTGGGAAAATACCTATTTTGACTGTTCAATTAGTTTAAAAGGTAGCTGAACAAAGAGCTGTCCTTTTGTAAAGAAAAAAAGCTCCCTATTTTTCTGGTTATTGTAACTAGTTTAATTGTAATTTCACTAGAAGCTACAAATGTAAGTAATTTTTGGTTGGATTCTAATCTTGTTTTGCAATAAAAAGTCGAGCAACAAAATGAATTAACATTGCCAGTTCACTGCCTGGATCCACAGCTACGATGTGTACAATGTTTTTCTGTACATCTCAGAGGGTTCTGGAAATTTTTTGGTTTTCAGAAAAATCTCCATTTCGGACAAGCTTCATACAAAGCATTCAATATGCTGATAGGATATGCAGCTTGATACTACAAAATGATTTTTAAAACGCAGTTGAGATTTAAAATTGTAGAATACCTGAGGGATAGCACCCAAAGTTTTCATGCATCCTTAATGCAAGAACAGATTTTCGTACTAGAAGAATCTCTTTCAGCAATGAGGGACACAGTTTCTGATGTTTATATTCTATAGTATTTTTCAGCTGCCTGCTGTGTTATCTAAGTCCAGAAAACTCCTGAACGCTTTTTCTTGGCTGTATTTCTTTATCCAACACCATTCCACATTCTGAGCTATATTCTACCATGAACACATTAAAAATGGAGGCATAGAGACTCCACATTTTACATCACTGTCCTCTATTCCTTTGGATTGTCTTGCTTGACAACACCTTGACATTTCTGAACCTCTTTTTGAAATGCTGGAGCAGGAAACAGTCATTAAGCTGTGACCCATTAAAATTCCCATGGAGAAAAAGTAGCACCTTAGGATGAAAGAGATGATAAAACTCTCTGAACTCCTCCCAAATTGTCTAAGGACATGAATACATATTTTGGAAAGCGTGTGTCCTCCTTATTTTATATTCCTCTTTTACTCAGAAGACTGATTCCACAGAAATAAACAAAATTAAGTCAGGTATTTGAAAGCAGCTTCAAAGGAGTTCAGCACCTAATTCTAATGATGGCTCTTTTGAAGATGCAGACCTTCACCTCTTGAATAATCTACACCTTTTAGAATGCCCTATTATTGCACAGATACTGAAAGCTCAAAATTAAAAAACTTTTCAATTGAATGGCTGGAATTGTTTTTCATTCCCAAGATTTGGGATTATTCACAATGCTGTGAAAAGAGCCTGTCTGATTGACCATCCTGTTTTATAATTAGTGCCACAAAACAAAGTGTTTCAATATGTGGACAGAAAGCACAGACACCTGGATAGTAGGAGTGAAGCTAAAGGATACCAGTAAAAATTAAGATTGTATTCCTAATTTAAAAGTAGAAAAGTGTGGTCTGTTTTCAGATATATATCCCAGCAAGAGCTCAAATAAATAAAGCAGCTGAACACGTTCCACAAGGTCTGAGACTGCTCATGGTTTAATTTGCAGGAAGTTGAGTGGAACTTTTATCACTCTGGAGAGTAACATTCATCTTCCTCTTTAGCTATGTTCTTCTCAGTGACTTATTTTTCTTTTCCCATCTTGTAAACCCAAACATGCTCTACCTATACGAACATATTGAGCTTTGAGGGTCTGAAGGTCTGTTACATATGCTTTTATGATGATTCAAGTCATACCTACATCAAAATCTTGGTTGAGAGCTGAAGGAGTGCCTGAAATACAAGCAGTCCAAATTCCTCTGTTCCTTTTCAGGTGTTCTCCAGAAACTAATGAATGTTATGAAGTCGTATACTACTTACAAGAAGCCCTGTGAAACACACTACTTTCACATTCTTTGGGCATGTGTAAGGAAGGGTCCCTCTGACAGACTCTGTGGCACTGGAGCAGGAGGGTACAGCTGTGGTAGTGTCTCAAGGTTTTCAGAAACCCATCAAGATTCTTAGCATCTGACAATTATCCCTGCACATAGATTTCTGTAAAAATTTACAATTATCCCCTGCATTGTAACACGAGATCTGATGGGTTTGATCACTGAAGTCTCTTCTGCACTTAGTTCATGCCTTCTAGGTGTGAAAACTCAGGACATTGGTGAATCTGTCTGTGTTACCAGCAATTTGCTAGTCTTTGTTTCTCAGGAATGGCCAAGCATCTCCTGTGAAGCAGGTTGCTTCTGCAAAGTGTCTTTCCCCCTCTTAGTTAAGTCTTTCTACAGAATGCAAAGATGAAAATTTCCCTCAGCAATCTGATGTATCCCGCCTGTGTTTCCTTCTCCTTGACTAACATTTTTTATCAACTTCAAATGGTCCATAGTTTTGGCATCTTAATAACATTAATATTTATTTTTCTGTGCATCAAATACCACCAACCTTCTTCCAATCAGACTCTCATCTTTCATATTGTTATCTTATATCTGTGTTTCTGCTAAACCCAAATTATTCCAGTTTCCCATGATAGATTAGGATGGGCACAGTATTTTGAAAAGGCTCTGTTTGTGTATTGAGATTTCAGTGCCACACCAGTGCCTGTCAGACTCCAGGGCCATTCCTGCTGCCTCTCGGTGTGGCAGTGCGGAAACTGGGAAAGCTTGATCACTGCAGATTATATAAAACAAAGAAACAATCTTCTCTTCCCATAAAGTAATCCAGCAATCCTGACCTTGACCAACACAATCTATGGCAGTCACCTTTTTTGTCAAGCAGTAGGTGATCACTTTCTGGAACATCAACCTGAACCACTATTAAGGCAAAGACTTTTTCAGTAAGTTAGAAAACATGCCAGATATTCTTACTATGCTATGTGCAGAAAAGACAATGTGGCCATGTTTGTTCTTCAACTGGGTGATTTACAGTCTAAAATTTAGATAGACAATAATATAACAAAAGCTATTTTAGAGCCTATTCAGGTTGCATGGAAAAGCACTACAAAACACAGAAACTCAGAGCCCCACCAGAAAGGAGGGGCTTCTTTTTTAGTTCCTTCCTTCTTTTTCTGCTCTAAAATAAAAATCCTTCACCCAAAATCTACATAATGCTCCAGCTTTTGCCATGGAAATTAGCAAAAGGCATAAAACACAAGGTAATTCAAAATCTGGTGTTTACAAGAGATTATTTCCATTGTCAAGGTTTCCACTGTCAGAGTTTTTAGTATTAATATCAGCAGTCATGTTGACTTATGTCATTAACCACTTTGATTTGTTTAAGTGTTTTACTTGCCTATCTGATTGCAACTGTTCATCAAAAATGTGCAAAAAGGCTTTGCACATTTATAACCATGTCTGGAATTAGATTCATTTTCCTCATTTACTTCAGTGATCCTAAAACATATTCAAAAGAACCTCACTTCTCAAAAAGTTAACTTTTTGTGAAAGCTCTTTTTCTTCCTATAATTTGTCATATCCTCAGAAATTATCCATACTATCTTCTGACACAAGTTACAGGCACCCATGCAAAATTAAATTGACACTTTAAACTGGATTTAATAATTATGGAATGTCTTTGCGATATCACTTGGTAAACACAAATATACAATAAACGAAAGGTCCGTGTGGATTTAATCAAAGCTCTACATTAATATAGAGAGCAAAATAATTATTGAACTAAGAACTTTATTAGGCTGCAGTACACCTACTACGTGTTTGAAATATCAATCATCTACTGCAATGTATTATGTACAAATATTGGAAGCTTACTGCCTGTATTTAAAATTTTATTATGTTTTAAATATCATTTAAATATCCCCAGATTATAATTCCTCCCAGCATGGCATTTTTGAGCTGTTCCTAAAGGGAGTATTTACAGTCTGTTCAATCCACTAAAGCATTAAAGGATGTCCTGAGATGGAAATAATAGGGAAATTCTTGTTCTCATATGTGTTTCTGTCTACAAATATTTTTAGCCAAGACTCAAATAGGTCGAGGTCCTGACCTTGCACTGTGATCTGTTAACAGGGATACTTGGATCACCATGAAGTCCTCTAGAAGAATTCACAGTAATGGGTTACAATGAAAGACATGAGTCTTGCTTTGTCAGTCACTACAGAATATAAAATCTGAAAGGTAACCAATTTATAGGCTAGATTTGGGGCCATTTTTTGCATTTGGGAAAATTGATTTTATCCTCTTTTCCTCTCTTCCCTCTCTCACGCACGCTGCCAACATAAGAAAGGCGAGTTCTGAAAATGTTACAAACTAAAGGACAGTTTGCATGAGGTCAGCAAAGGTATTTTCCACTTTCCCCTTCCCTCCTTTTTATTTTTTCAGCATTAAGGACATTTACTAATTTTTCAACAGAAAAAACCCCAGGAATTATGCACATATATTTCCAAAATTTTAATTTTCAGCTATGTCTGGAAGTCTTACATTGGAAGATTAGCCTAAACCAGTTTTCCTGCATGCCATTAATTTTAAAATCTTGTCATTATCAAAGAAGATAACTCTGAGAAACTTTTTTTAGGGCTACTATATGAGGAAACAACTTTTTCCTGATTTTCTCCTGATGAGAGGGCACAATCCAGCCATAAATTATGTTCCAGAGCACACAAGCTCAGATGTGCGTGTGGGGCCAGAGCCTGGGAAACTGGGAGCTGTACCTCTGGGAGTACTAAAGGGGAAAAATGAGGATGAGCTCTAGTAGCTGTGTCCTCACTGGGGAAAGTGGTGGCCTATGTCAGGCAAGTGCTTGGGACTGCACCCCGTGACAACACCACCAAATTGATTTTCTCGAACAAATTAGGGGCTGGTCTCGATTCCTCACATACTAGTTTAATATTGTTGCAACTTTTGTTTCTTTCAGTTGAGTTATGCTGGTACAAACACAGAGTAAAACATTACCTATCAGTTGTCTGTCTGACTGTCCCTTGTGGGGCCAGTGGGCCCATAATACAAGGGTTAGAAATCCTCTCCAGGTTAGCGTGAACTAAGAAGACCTTTCCTGGGATGCTGTTCCATTACGCAAGATGTATCCCCGTTCTGCTTCCCCAGTTGGCCTCCCCGCCCCTTTATACCTTACCTGTTCCTTCCCCAGAAAATTCTCCCTTCCCCACTCTCCCATTGGACCTTGTTCGCTGCCACTCCCTCAGATTTTCCCACTCGGTACTGGCTCCTGTACCCTCATCCCGCCTATGTACCGCCCCTGTCCCCGATGCTTTCCCCGCCCCCGTATATAGGCTGGNGTGTGTGTGTGGATGCAGTGGCTGCCGAGCGACTTTCTGCTGCAGTCGGTTTCGGGAGGTCATAGCACCCCACCAAAACACCCCCCAGATCCTGACAGTCCATCTTCTGGGCTACATAAGGTTGTAAGGGCTTCTGAGCAAGCTGGCACGGTGTTTTACTCTCCTATTTGTAAAACAATAATAAAAGGAAAGGAGAGGGAGAGAGTGAGATAAATGAACAGGATAAACAGAAGTTTTAAATGAGTTGCCCTAACTGACTCCCTTCTCCCTTTCTGCAGGATAAAATAAAAATATTTTCATTCTTTTTAAAATCTTAGTTTTATCAGTGCTGGAGAAATCTGAATTTTAGGTGGGAAAAAACATTGTATGTATACTTTTATTCTTGGTCAGACATTCCAGATTTCCATTAAGATGAAAAATTGCACAGAACTGAATTTCAGTACTGTAGGAGGGCTGTATGAAAACAACAGACTCTGGAAAACAAGAGCTAAAGAGGCTTGTAAGAATCAATATGGAATATTTTCAACAGGAGGTTTGTGGTGACACATACTAAAAAAAATTGCTCAATAAATCAGAAGACAGTTTAGCTTTTTTAAAATTAACATTGCTATTTATTCTTGGAAATCCTCTCTTTAGGCAAGGGTATCTCAATCAGATACTGACTTGAAAACCTCTTTGAATTGCGATTTTCTGTTTGAGTTTGATTTCTAAATAGGCCGATTCTCTTTGGAGAAATTTGTATATATTAGAGCTAAGATATTTGTGCTCAGAAAAAAAAAAGACTGGTGGTGTTTCTCCCTTGTTCCTCAGAATCCAAGACTTCTTTCGGGGTAAAAAAGGGATGCAAGAAAATTTGTTTATAAATCAGTTTCTAGCTGACTACTACCTTCCTTTTTATTCCTTTATTTATCCTTTTTATTCATAAGTGGCTTACTGTCACCATCCAGGCAGTGTTCTAACTTTTTGCCTTAGTTACAATGTGAGCTACTCTTCAAACCATCCAGCTAGTCCCTTCCCTTTCATGTCTCAAATGGTGTGGCAGAGCCCAAACCAGGTTTTAGCTGTGTTTCTGAAGGTTAAAAGTGGACTTGCCTTGCTTACTAACTATCTGAAATTCATGCTGGCATGTGCATGCCAAAGAGTTTCTCTCCGTGTCTCCAAGGTCAGCAAGCAAAGTGCTAGGAATAGAGCACAGCAGCTCCTGGATCCAGGAAGATCTCTGATCATTTCAGACTTCACATGAAATTATCCACCTGCATATACTGAAATGCCAGAGCAGAAGCAGACAACCAGCTCAGCAGAGTGACAGGTAGGACAGCTCCTCTCTGTGCTGCTTGGCTACACCCGACGGGGGAGGCATTCACAGCAAGTCTGCTACTACTCCTCTACATCCACCTTGATGCAGAGGAGAAATGGGAATGGGGCTCTAATGACAACCTCAGCACTGCAGGAGCGAGAAGAGGGCCTGAGAGGGCAGGACTGTTGCAAAGGAGGAGTAGATGAGGTGGTTGTGGTGATAGGCAGATTTGCGAGGGCAGAGTACCAAAATCACTGTGCTTTCTTACTTGAGATGATTGTCCAAACAAAATACTGTTTTCCATATTTACTAGGTATTGGGGTGGATATAACAAAGTTATTTAAAAACTTAAATGGAGATCAGTTACGTGGTATATACAGTCTTTATTCGTGATGACAGCCTCTGAGACTTTATGAGTACTGAGGTTAACAATACTCAGGTATTCAACTGGCATCAGGAATAATGGAACTCTTGAAGTTCTCTCTGCATAGAAATGGTTAGATGTACCCAGATGTAACCAGGCTGGGCCAAAACTAGAATATTTGCCTAACTAAATTTTCGTGTAATGGAGTATTCTAAGATAGTCAAAACAGATGGGAAAAAGAAAACAAATATGCCAGCAGTGACCAGCATGGAACTCTGCTACTACGTATTACACGCATAAAAAATTACATAAACAATAATTTGTACATCGGTTTTTGTACGATGAAGGTCATACTTTAAAAGCATATTGATACATGTCTCACAAAACCTGTAAACACAGCAAGCAAGAGTAAATACCAAAAAGCAATTAGAAAATTAAAATACTCGAAGAAAATATGCATTCCGTAATCTTTCCATTTATCCTTCTGTTTAAGAGCAGTGTTCCTACGTTCAATCATTTATTTGTGTACAAAGGCACACAAATAAGTCTAAAAACTTTCTCCACTGGAAGCTATGACTCGTGTTCAACTGCACGACTAAGGGACCTGAGTTTTAAAGAGAGAGATTCAGTCCTCACATGGCACATAATAACATCAGGCAGTTAAGATAGTTCAAGATGGCTCAGACTTTATGATAGAAACATGTAACAAGCATGATATTTTACTAGCATATCTGTCTTGCTTTTCAGCTTTAGGGCAAAGTGAAGGATGTGGGCCTTTTCTTTCTATATAAAATTTCAAGATATTTTAATATTTTCCAACACATATTTTATTCTACTGGATTAGCAACACAGCTCAAGTTGTGATTCTGCCAATATCCTGTCATGTTCAGACAGCAATTCAAAAATAGCACTAACTGTCCTTAACCTGAGTTGTCTTTTTTAATGTTTCTCAGTCAGACAAATGGCAGGAACAGCTCTTGAAATCTGTACTGGGATAAAGCTCAGAAAGCTTTAACAAAATATTAATTTTAGGCCATACAAATATCCATTTAAAAATTGGGAATGTTCCATCTTTCTCAGCATTTACGGAGTATGAATCACCATGACATTCAAGTACATTTCATTATGTCTGGAAGGATTTTTCATGAATTCCCATGAGATTTGGCAAAAAGCTATTCATATTTAGAATTCCTTGATATATTGAATATTAATTATGATATTAATTATGGTACATTTCTCTTGATGATGAATTACCATATCTTTTCCTTCAAATAATACACAGCCCTTCAAATAATACAATAGCTCAGTTGGTTAGAGCTGGTGGTAATAATGCCAAGGTGGTGGATTTGAGCCCTATATGGGCCATTCACTTAAGAGTTGGTGATAATCCTTGTGTATCCCTTCCAACTCAGAATACTCAGTGATTCTGTGATTAAATCAGAAGAGAAGTTTACTAGTCCTTGTACAGCAAATCACATTAAAAAGCAACAACTGAAACAATTTCCTGTATTTCTGGGTAAAAGTCTGATTTAGAATAATGCATTTTCCAAGAAGTTAGTATTCTTGTTGAAAGAGTTGTGAACAGTTTCTCCCTGCTGATTGCACAAGGAAAGAAATGTCTGCAGAGGCACTGTTTCTTCTCATTTTGACTGTCAAATGATCTCTGACTTTCTGTTTTCAAACACGTGTAAGGAAAGCTGGGAATGGACTTTACTAGGTGCAAACTTGAACTTCTTATATTGTTATTCATGGAGTTTCCTGTTTCTCCCTATCATTACCATCCTAGGTCTTTTTAATGTAATAGAAAAAAAAATACTGTAAGGTGGAAACTATTTAGAAAAATTAGGAAAACCTGAAAGGAACTGACTTAAGGAATTCAATCCTTTTCTGCAAAGTGCGTTTTGCAGGTGCCCCACCTCTAGTGAAATGAAGCTTGGATGTTAATGAATGCAAATAGCTTAGCAGGTGTTTGAGTTTGTCTTTTAAACTCCATCACTGATGAGGATTTATTTTGTTCTTAATGACATATTTATATGCTTTCAGAGGCAGAAAGTATTTGAAAATACACCTGCTGATGCTGGTGCCACTTTGAGCTGATTTGATTGCTGTGTATGTGGGTTAGCTTTGGTAGTACATTATGTGGCTCCACCTCACTTTCACAGGCTTAATAGAACTCTCAGTGCTTTTGTTTGAGTCCGTGAAATGCAACAGTAATCCACATTTCTTGAAACAAGAGCCTTTCCATCAGCTTCAGTAGGCTTTGAATGAGGTTCAAAAGTTGATATTTGCTATCCAGAAGCAGCAGCAGAAATTTTCATACTAGGGAGGATTTGCCACGCTATCTTCATAAGGTCAATTCCACAAGAGAAGAAGCAGGAGCTCTAATGAGAATTCCTTGTTGTCTCTTTACGAATGGGACAGTGATACAAATCACAAAGGTTTAATTTTGATTTAAGTGTTACTCTTTGAATGAAATGTACAGAAATAAGAAAATGTTGCTTAGGATAATTGCCTACCTTATTGTTACAAGCTGTTTGAAGACTAATCACAGTTTTCTGACATTAATGTTCTCTCTTAGGTAACACATGGTAAATGTCTAGAAATGTGGAATACTCTGAGGGGATTTTAACTATGGAATGCACACATAGGAAGGCAGCACAGACACTGAACAACTGAACCTGTAACTGTCTGAATGGGCAGAAACTAAAGGCACTGAAGGAAACCAAGGATGAAAGGAGGTGGGAAAAGCCAGGATAGAGGGGTTAAAAGCAGGAAAGGACTAACTTTGGAGTTAGTATTCCCTAAAGAAATGAAAACGCAGGTGAAGAGATCCTCTTTGCATTTTTCATTAGGAATCCCTGCATCTTGCAAGCCACATCTGTCAACTGTTTTAAGAGGAAAACCAAGAGTCTCTCAGTTTGAGAACATACTCAAAAGAGCAGTTTTGCCCCTATGTACAAAAAGTTATATGCAACTTCCTTGTACCAGGAACCTTAGTCAAAATATGATACTTAAGGCAAGTGTTCTTGAGGAGTTCTGTTGCTTTAGGAACAGAAATTCTTAGAAAAGTGATCCGAACTTTTTTGTTGTTATTGTGGGTGTAAAAATCATTATAGTTTACTTCTAATTTATTTGGCTATATCTCTTTACTGTTATTTTGTCCTGACTACTAATTAATAAAACTTGTTGCCTGACAATGAGCATCCATAACTCAAGGGCAGACACTGAAATAAAACAGCTATATGTGAAAGAGTCTAGTCAAGATATCATTCCACCCTAATCCATATGATGTCTTCCTAAAGGATGTGATGTGTGTGAAAGAACACTTTCTGTTTACTTTTCCTATTTACTGAAAATTTTTCTGTTAAAATATGCCTTTTGGGATTCATGATTTTTTTTTTAACAAGCAGAGATCTTCTCTGAATTCTCTCACATAACTGCAATGTTCCTGCAACACAGGACACGGTAATTGGATACTTTTATTAGCAGAATACAGAACAATTATTTTTGTTATACAACCTAGCTAATTGCATTGGAGACAATAACGACAATACTGAGACTATGATTATCATGTTACAGCTCAGAGGTGATTCCTCACAAAGACATTTGCAAATGTAAAAAGAACACCTTGAGCTGCAGAAAAGAGGAGAAGCAGTAGGGAAGAGAAGGACAGAGACTAAGGTATCTGGAGATAACGTGCATAGTTCTTCTGGTCAGTAAACAGTCTTCAGGTTAAGTGGAATAACAACTGTATCATACATCCTTGTGAAGCTGCTCTGCCTTTTACACTGTCTCTTGCACCTTCCTCTGCAGAAGCTGGTGCTGTTCATGTGCTCTCAGGAGTCAATGTACTCCACTGGCTGAGACAGCACAGCATCACCCTTCTCTGCTCTCAAGTGTTTCAAGTTTGGCTTCCCACTAAATGTTTTTCTAGTATACTACACATGGGTAATGGATATCATTTGAAACAAAGGTCATCCAATTTCTTTCCAGTTTATCCCTTTATTTGTGCTGATTTTTACAAAAGGAAGTCATGGGACAACTATTGATCTGCATTGGTCTTCCTGGTAACTGGAATGAGACAGTTGGTTACTCACAGCTGCTACAGCCCACTCTGATGACAGGCTCCCTTTTTTCCCCAGTGTACGAATGTGAAATATTCTTTATCTGGTAGATTACTTTTACATTAAACTTATGGCCTCAGTCCCCATGAAGACTGTGAGCTTAATAATTTAGTGACAGACTCAGAATTCATCTGATGAAAATACACCGAAGGAAAGATGTTTAACCCAATACCCTGCTAACCTGGAACGGTAAAGATTAAGATATTCAGCATGTCTTTACCAATGCTGAACCCTGCCATGCCTTCTTGGGATCTTGACCTTATCCTTTTCACTGTTTCCATGAACCTTACCCAAACAGACAGATGTTCGACATCTTCAGCAAGAAAATCTGGACTGACCAGAAAGGGGCTGTATCTTTATACAAGAAACTTCATGAAACTTTAAAAGTTTTGAAACTCTTATTATTCAAACTATCAAACCACTAGATTGTCCCTGACACACACTTAACCTGTGCCTAATAGCATTTTCCCAAACAATCCCCAAGTCACAGTTTAGGAATTAGGAGGAACTACAGACAATTTGCACTGAACTATTCTTCTCTGGCAGAAAAGAGGATTTAATAATGTGGCCGTGGGCTCTCTGCAGCACTTGGCCAGGGCCAGAGATTGGTTTCAGACATACATTAATTCACAGATATTGTTACAGCCAAAGAGAATATGTTATGTTTTTCTGAATACACATATAGGGGAGGGCTGTTTCTATGGCAAACTCACGCTCCTGCTAATGCGTTTTTCTGAGGTCTACCAAATAGTTCCTCTTTTTTGTACTTTCCATCTTACCTTGTTGCTCAGCATTGATCCTCTTACTTTTGCTGTCCTATTCAAATTTCTCCATATATCTTTCAAACTCTCATCTCAAGGTTCCATGTTTCTCAAAAAATCAGCCCTGATTTTTCTTGCCCATTTCTATCTTTTACTCATTTTTCTCCCTTCCATTCTTTCTAAACTCCTTTATTATACTGCAAAATACAACAATTTACTCCATTTCATCTGCTTTGGATGCCTTCCAATCTGACTTTCTGTGTTTCCACACTGACACCATTCTCACTAGTGTTGCTAATGACAAATACATTTCCAAAAACCTGCCACTTCTTTGTCTTCAACATCTTCAAAGAACAATCTTTATAATCTCCATCATTATGGCCAAACATTTCATTCAGGCACTCATGCATGCTGCCTTGATTAGTAAAGGATTCTCCAAAGTGCAGTCATTGCCCTCATCAGTCCACATAAATCACTATTTTGGATTTCATCTTCTTTGTCTGAATGTTTGAATGTTAACTCCCCTCATCAGCTCTGTTCACTGGCTTCCTGTCCAAAATCTTTTCGACCTTGAGAATATTCTCAGACTCCAAGGGGTTCTCTGTGTCTTCTTCAGGTAGCCACCCTTTGTCTGTCTTACCTGTCTGCTTCCTCCTTCTGCAGTGTCTCTCTATTCCTTGTCTCACTGGCTTCCTCTACAAATTATGAGTGTTTTGATCTTATTGACAACTTCATTATCTCTCCCACACACACTGCATTCTAAAGCCTTGCTTGTGGCCTGTAGTAAATTAAGATGAGTATTTTCTTTTCCCTCTACCTTCAGGGCTTTTTTTCTGCTTTGTCCTTAAACAAATCCTAATTACAGATTTTTATGTATAAATTTACTGAGTGCTATGCTGAGTGGTTCAGCATTGATCACCACACCACTATTTTTCACCACCACTGGAAAAATGCCACTCTTTGGTATCCAAATTAAAGTAGTAATAAATTTTTTTAAGTAGTCAAAGAGTTTCTGATATATATTTTAATTTAAATGGCAATAATGTATCTAATTTCACTATAGTACTTGGAAATGATATGCACAAAGCAGGTCTCTCCAATACTTCATGAGTAAGCAAACTATGCTCAGTAAATGAGTAAGCAAGCTATGAAGTGAATAAGCAAAATAAGCACCAATACTATGTTGAATAAGCAAACTTCATCTTCATTAAAGGGCCTATTTTTACCTTCTTGGTTTTATCTCCATTTCTGACAGATGCAACAGAGTCAATAGTAAAAGGACAATAAATTTTTGAAATTTAAATTCCACCTAGATGAAATGATCTTGGAAAATCAGAGATGTATGCTTCCCAGGGAAAGCCAGTTTTTCAGGTCTCTGCACTTTGTGGGTGCTCATAACCAAGGAGGAAACAGAGAAAACTGAAAGGCTATGAAGGGGGATGGAGAGATGTGTGTGGCGACTTTGCTGATCACCACTTTAATAGCTCAAGAGAAGAAATTCCGTTTCAAGAATCTGATCACATGAGGGACCCATGCCTACCTGGATACAATAGATATGTTCTATTTATTTCTAATGCACAGTCTGCCTTTCTGCTTTATGCATAAAGAACAATGACATCTTCATTCTCCCCTTAGGGCATGCCAGAAACATCAAAGTTTGGGTTGTGCCAAGGCTGGGTTTCTGGCAGACTGCACATATAGACCCTAATGGTCAGTGAGAGGTAGGACCACCATTACCCTCAAGGCTGTGTGTCGCTTTGGCTGCTGGCCGCCCGGAGGCCTTGGCAGGCGACAAGGTCCGGTGTCCCGGTCAAGGGAAAAGAGAGCACCCTGCCCTGTCAGCAGCTGGTGGCTCCCTGCAGGAGACCCACTAGCAGGCAGGCTGCAGCACCGCTGTTGCCAGGCAACTGAGAGGCAGTAAAGGGCCGAGGGACCTCTTACTTGTGCTCTAAGTTCCAGCTTTATTGTCCCGCGAAGAAGTAACAAGGTAGCAGACGAACAAGCTGAAGGGTGAGCGCCAAGGAAAGGGCAAGGGGTGGGGCCCGAAGTCCCCTTTTTAAGGGGTACCAAAAGGGGGAGGAACAAGGGGTACAGTCCAATAGGGAATTGATGGGGAATGACAGATAACAAATCAGGGAAATACAAAGGAGGGACTTACAAATAGAAACCAATCAACAACCGAAGAGAAAAGAAATTTCCAGACCAGATTGCATATGCAACGAAAGTAATGAATAAACATGATAACAGGTAACCAATAGAGAACAGGGAACAGAAGAAGGGTCTGGAAAGAAGGGAGGAGATGTCGCAGGGGCGACACCCAGTGGGTGGCGGCTCTACTCCCCCGACCCGCCCTCAGGGTCGGAGTCGTAGGCGGGGAAATCCACCCACTGGCTGCTGTCCAGCCCCGAAATGGGCTGGGCCACCGCAACAGCTGTGCATCAGGAAGGATCCAATTCTGGCAAGTGTTTGTAAGTGTTAGGATACGGATGATGACCAGAGCCTGCTTGTATCCATCTGCTTTATATACGTCATATCTAACACAGCCTGGAGTTCATCCAGGCAGGACAGACCCGGCTACGTCTGTAACAAAAAGGGTTTTTTTAAGAAAAAAAAGTGTGGCCTATGATCAGAATGAAGCTAGAGCTGTTTTAATGCTTACATATTATATTAAAGTAAAATACTGGTAACATGCATGTTGACTTAAAAAATTAAAAAGTCTGAACTAATGAAGCTTGCATTCATTTATAAAGACAAAAAAAATAGGCATGCAGAATGAAAGAATTAAAATCTGACTACTATGAGAGAAGACAGCAAGTAGTTGGAAAGGTGATGCCTTGAAGTGGCTACCTAAAAAACAGAGACTAGACAAAGAGTAAGGGAATAAAGGCAGGTATTTATTCGAAGGGTCTTCAAAGGTACACCCTGGGGAGAATGGACCCCAAGATGGACAACAGGTCACGAGTTCTTCCCCCTGTTATGGGTTTGGTACATTTGCATATCAGCACAAATTCACCAATTAAACTTCAGGTAATAAGGTAACCGCCCCCCCCAACTTGCCCCCCTTTTCAAGATGCTGGTTTACACATTTTGGGCCTAGGACAGTCTGAGTGTCCTTGAAGAGCAAGCCCGGAGAGGCTTTGTTATGTCTATCTTAGCATGAGAGAACAGCAGCTAACAGGCTGCAAGACAGTTCAAAGTTACACACTAGGAATACAGAGAGTACAGAATTTGCAAAATATAAAAGCTAAAATCTGAGGCATCAAGGAATTAGGCAGGAAACAGTCTAATCCCTGATGATGGCATGGGATAGACATTTAGCAGTCACTGGATTTACATGACATGGTTGTTTCTGAACATGGCATTGACATCTCTTTGCATATATTCACCTACCTCGCACCTTACAAAGCTGACTGCCACAACAGTAAGTTCCTTTCTTTTTGTATCAAGGCCTAGTGCAAGGTCCTGCAGCTGGGTTGGGGCAATCCTAAGCACAAATACAGTCTGGGTAGAGAATGGATTGAGACTAGACCTGGGGAGAGGGGCTTGGGGTTGTTTGTGGACAAAAAGCTCGACATGACTCAGCAATGGGCACTTGCCGCCAAGAAAGCCAGCTGTGTCCTGGGCTGCGAGAGAAGAAGTGTAGCCAGAAGTTTGAGGAAGGTGACTCTCCCCCTCTTCTTCCATCTGGCGTACTGTGTCCAGCTCTGGGGCCCCCAGCACATGAAAGATGCTTACCTGTTGGAACGAGTCCAGAGAAGGGCCACTAAGTTGATCACAGGGCTGGAACACCTCTGCTATGAGGACAGACTGAAGCAGACAGGGGTTTTGGCCCAGAGAAGTCTCTGGGGAGACTTTATAGCACCTTACACTACCTAAAGGGAGCCTTCAAGAGGGTGAAGAGGGACGCTGGATAAGGGTGTGTAGTGATAGGACAAGGGGGAATGGCCTTAATCTGATGGACGATACATTTTAGATCAGGTAATAGGAATAAATTCTTTACTATAAGGGTGGTGAGACAGTGGAACAGGTTGCCCAGGGAATTTGTGGACTGCTCATCCCTAAAGGTGTTAAAGACCAGGCTGTATGGGGATCCAAGCAACCTGGTCTAGTGAAAGGTGTCCCTGCCCATGTCACAAACTGAATGATCTTTAGGGTCGCTTCCAACCCAAGCTATTCTGTGGTTATATGAGGAGCCATTTATGTGATGTGGCCCTGCACACCCAGAATAAAGGAATACAGATATAATCAAAAGACAGTATTTAACAGGATGCAAAAAAGTCTTTACTGGTTTACTATCATTTTTATTAGAGGATAAACATTACAAAAGAATTTCAATCACCAGTATTTGCTGAATGCAAGCATAACACCCGAGGAAGATGCGTGAGTGTAGTGTAATTCTCTCTCCTTACATGTCTTTTTTGTATTGCATCATACTTTCTGATGCATTACTCTTTTGTCTTCATTCTAAAGCATATAAACCCCTAAATTATGCCATCTCAGGCTTTCCTGGCTCCATGCCAGTGGTAAAAAAAACCCTGCTTTGCATAGAAGCTGAAGTAATACTGTAAATTACATGGAAAAACAGGAACATTTCTAGCTGGTAAGTTGTCTGAACAGGAAAGCAGTGACTTTTTTTGTAACATGAATGCATATCAGTGATCCTTAATTTTAATAGATCTCAGAAAGTTTTATGTGGCACTGAGCAGACATGGTTGTATGAAATAGCTCTTTAATTGATGTGGCATAAAGACCTTTTCTCCTTAGGCAGCAAGGAGGAACCAAAAAAGCATGCAGACTTTTTAAAAGTCAGTCCAAACACCATTAGTTTATAGTCTAGACTTGCAGTCTCAAATTATCAATAAGGAAAGAGATAAATGTTGCTTTAGAAGGGCAACGAAGCATGTGAGGGGTCTAGAGAGCAAGTCCTATGAGGAGCAGCTGAGGTAGCTGGGGTTGTTTCTCCATGAGAAAAGGAGGCTCAGGGGAGACCGTGCCACTCTCTAGAACTGCCTGAAAGGAGGTTGTGGCCAGGTGGGGGTCGGTCTCTTCTGCCAGGAAAGGCGTGACAGGATGAGAGAAAATGGCCTCAAGCTGCACCAGGCAAAGTTCAGGTTGAACATCAGAAAGAATTTCTTCACTGAAAGAGTTGTTAAGCATTGGATTGGGCTGCCCAAGGAGGTGTATTTGGTGTTCTCCTTTTGCTCTTCTGTTTGCTCTCTCTTTCCAGCTGCCGAGTGTTTAAAGAAGCCAAGATCCCTGGGGATACAAAACACTAGGTTTTTTCCTCTATCCACAAATTGTTTTCACAGGTTAAGAATTAAGGACATGAATAGACAAAACTAGGATTTACAGCAGGTTTAGATACTTTGATTAGTAAAACCAAGTTTTACACTACCAGAGCAATTTATCTTTGGCTGCAATCACACGCAACAGCCAGATTTTCTGTGAAACCAGACTAAAAATACTCACTGGCTATTTCACAAGACCATGAAACAGCCTTCTTTCCCACTCCTCAGGCAGCCTTGAAAATGCCATAATTTCCTGGATAGTGAGGAAGGATATGAAAACCATTCTGAATTCAAGTATGGTCTTGGGATCTTTATAAGGAAGTCTACTTTTATTTCTGTCTTGGTGGGATAGCCCTCCCACTGAGGACACTCCTGGAGAGTAAAAGAGCTTTGCTGAACTAGGAAAAGGATTGCACAGCCTACTTGAAACCCTGGTACAGATCAACTTTGCCTAAAACATTTCTTTTGTCTGAACAACTTTTAAGTATCCTAGGCAAGCTATTCTGAATTTGACTAGCCTTGTAGTTAGAAAGATTGTGGTTGGATTTCCGTTGCAGTTCACTTTTTCTGTGATTTAATCTCAAATATTTGTTTTAAATACTGTCCCTTTGTTTTTTGGAATGGTCCTTATATACACAGACTCCTAAGCTGCCCTATGTGTCTATCAGTATAAAGCAGCTTTCTTCTTGCAAAAACCCATGGGTGTATGGGTCTAAGGTACTCAGACTAGTTCTGTGCACAGTCCCACAGTTCGGCCAGTGCCTGTGGGCCTGTCATGTTCCTCATGAGCTGGCAGTGTTTTGCTAGGAGCCTAGCGCCAAAACACCTGCAATCTTCATGCTGCCATGTGCCTGCCATTCCCAGTGCTGCAGTCAGCTTGCTGGGGCCACAGAGCAATGTCACATGCTGAAATCCTACTGCTGAGCAATGCAAGGATGAAGACAAGCAGCAGAGTGCAGCACTACTGCCTGCCCACATGCTCTGGACTCTATTTCTTCAAGGAGTAAAACTATTTAAAGAAATGGAAAGTATCTTCCCTTCCCCAGCGAGGCACTGTGAATGTCAGTGTAGAGCCAGACCTTCGGGTTCTGACACATCCACAGCATCTCCCCCTTCCCTGCACAGACTCTGCTCAGGAGCATGACTCCCTGTGGCATGGTCTCCTACCAAATTATTGTTCCTGTCCTTTGGATTTCTGTATGTCAGAGAGAGATTTCACAATTCTTCCCCTAACTGCTTTAGTGCAAATATTCAGTTCTGCCTGCACTGGTTAAGAAAGCTACACTGATATTTAATAAGCAGAAAAGCAAATAACCTTGTCATTTCAGCCTATAGTTTGGGCTTGTTGCAATGGACAAGAGTTAAGCTGGGTAACACATAAAGCTGTCAGGAGGAGGAGGAGATCATTTTACTTCTCTGTGAGAGGTTGGCAGAGCTAGGAAGAGACTGCTAGGTTTAGCTTTGAAGTGGAGAGAAGAAGGGATAAAGATTCAAATTTCCAAGGCTCTGTCAGATGACACACGTACACTAGACAAACAGCTAAAGATGCCTTATGAGAAAATCTATGGGCTCATTTTTTGGGGACATCTTATACCTACGAGTATGTGCACCCTGTCTCTTCTGCATGTGTCTAACTAATCTGTATTCTTAATAGTCTCTTTGCGTTTACAAATATGGCATTTGTGTGCAGAATCTGAATATCCTTTTTCCCTTGGGTTTCACAGTCAAACTATCACATTCCTGTTGTGTATGTAGTCTCCACTTGCATATCCAGTTATAAAAGGGTCCAGTATCTAAAATATCTCTAGCCAATATATTTTATGTCAGACTAAACTAAGAGTGGAAAATGAGGCTTCTCTGTTGATCTTCTTCCAATTAGTAAAGTTCCATGAGAAAAAAGTTTCCCATCAGTGATACAAGTACACTGGATCCAAGTGACCAGAATGTTATGAGACCATGCTATGATCCAATTATTACTATTATTAAGGTTCTTTAGAAATTCCTCTGCCCAAATTAAGGTGCAAACGAGACCATATGCCAGTGACAATAATATGGGTTTTATTGATGGTAAATAATGAGAGAGAGAGAGAGAGAAACAGAGAGAGAGAGAGAGAGAAAGAAAGAAAGAAAAGTAGAAAATAGGTGGGGGGGACAGGAAGAAAGTGACAGGGACAGAATAAGGAAAATGTCACCACTCCATGGATCCCAATGATCTTCCATTGATCCTCTCCAGCTGGTCTTCTTGGTGGTGAAGATCCCCCCAAAAAGCATAGAATCCGATAGGGTATATGCTCAGGCTAGAGAGGCATGTCGGGGCATGTCCCCCTGGGGAGGGGGCAGTCTCCTACAGCAGCCTCTGGGGCTGTCTCATCGTGTGCAGTCCTGTGCGGCAAAGCCTCTCATGAATGTCCCGTGGATGTGCCCTGTGGGGTTGGGGGTTCCACAGCTGGGCCAGTTTGTGTAATCGGAGGATGGGTGTTTATTGCCTCTCACCAGAGGTTATGACATGCACCCAAAAGCTCCTCTTCCCCCCTCGGCTGGGGAGAGTCAGGGTGAACCTGGCTTCTGTGAGCTGTGCTCCACTCCCCTACCCCCGGCAAACTCAGCTGGGATGGCAGCTGGAGGCTTTGGCCTATTGTGGATGCATACCTTTCCTGAGGTGCCTGAACAATAGGTTTCCTTTTATGTAATCAGCAGTTTGACTTACAGTCCAAAGTTCTTCAAGGAGGTTTCTGTGGCTGTTGCTTCTTTAAAACTTTATATCAATGGTTGAGGCATGAACTATTTTCAGTCTCTGACAGACCATGTGAGAAACAGCAGTTCAAGTAGTCTCCATTCCTGGGGAGATCCTGCATTGCAGCTTTTGCCATGCAGTACAAAGCAGGGTCTAGTCATTCATCATTCACAGCTCTATTCTTGTACAGAGCAACAGACTATTTCTCTCAGCTTGCTGAGTCGTCTCTTGAAACAAAGTGAAGCTCTCAGAGGTGGAATCCAGATATGGTGACAACCAGAATCTTAATCCATTGCTTTGAGATAAGCATTCATGTTCATGTCTCAGTGGTGATGCGTAAAGGTAGAATCACAGAAATCCCCATACCTGAATAGGAGAACACTGTGGAATCCTACATATTAATGTTCATAAAGTTCAGTCTAGAATTTCAGGGGAAATTCAGTAGTCCTTTAAGAATTAACTGCAGACTCTTTGCTTGTAATGCATTGTAGATGGCAGATGGCAAATCACAAGCAGGCGGCTTAGGGCCTGCTCCAGGTCTTTTCTCTTTAGCATAAATATGCTTGTTTTTCATTTCCACATTAACGTATAATGCTGGCTTAAATCTTTCCAAACTAGTGGTCACCCTGACATGCACAGTTCTCATTCCCATACACAAATTTTTACTTTTGAAAAGTTATCTTTGAAAGTTACTATCCTTTTTTAATTCTCTGTATTATTAGTTTTTATCTGGTTCATCTGCTGGCTTCAGGTTAGCTAAATTTTCATTTCCAAAGACAGCTTATGTGTCTTGAATAATTTAATATGTAGACATTTAAGCCAGAATACCTCCTCTGGTTTTAGCTTTGCTTAGAGGAAAGCGTGTTTTCTTTGACACCATTAAAAAAATAGTTAATGGAAAGATAGTATAATTTTTCAACTCTCTCATTTTTTAAACTACTTTATTATTATAAAATGTATTGATAAAATGTTAGCTTTAGCACACTGTATCCACTGTGGATGCTCTTTTCAAGGAGCTGCGCTTCATGGGTTTTATTCTCAGTCAGTTGTTCTTACTTATTAATACAACCACTATGTGTATCCACCTGATTAGTTATTATTAATTTTTTTTTAGAGTTGGTTTGGATTTCATCTGCTCCTCATAGAGTAGTTAATACACTTTAATTGACATTAAACTTGTCAATTAAGCTATTAGTAGCTTAAACATAGTATTCTGTTTGCATCTAATGATGTGGAATATTTAAAAGGTTTTTTTCAAATATTGCCAGATGGATGACTCCAATTAGAAGTTATGAACCAGATTTGCAACAGCATTATGTACCAAAGGTAAATTCCATGTAGTATTCACAAAACTATATGACACTTGCCAATTTTTAAACAGAAAACACTGTCTCCAGCCTGCTTGGAATTCTGTTATTTGCCTTATATATCTGAATAAATTTTGAAAATATATTCATATACCCCAAAAGATCTTATTTCTGTCTTTGCATACTATACTAATGCATCATCTTGTCCTGAACAAGACATGACAACCCAAAGCATGTGCATTTGTGTATTTTTGACAGTATTGGATCTGTTAATATTTCCTCCATTGCTAAAAATTTCAATTCACCTTATTTCACTTGGCAGCTTCTCACATTGGCATTTGAATTAAGATGGAAATACAGGGAAATCCCACTTTTTACACCCCCAAAACATGAAATTTGTGCTTAAAAGAAAAATTAAATCACTTCCAGGATGATGTTAATTTCTCGTAACTTTGGGGTGCTTACATCTAATTAGATGTTTATGGTCTTTCCATTGACAATAGAGTCCAGGAGGTGATGTACTTGGCTTTGTGCAGATGTTTGCAATGAGAAAAGTGATATCTTATACATTACTGACTGTTTAGACAAAATTCCCATCAACTATGATGTGATCTTAACACTTGCCTAACATTATGACACCTAGTGTTAGGAGAAATACATCCCACCAAAAGGAAAAAAAACCCTTTTTCTTTTAGAAATCTTAAAAAAACTAGCTTCAAGTCAGTTTTGGCTGGCACCTGTTAGGCAATTCATGGTGTTTCTGCTGCTCTCTGGCCTGCTGAAGAAATCTTGCAAGACTTACCTCGTTTGAAAGATGATCTTATATTGATAATGAGAGAGATTTCTTATTGTCCCTTTGGGGCTGGTTTATTTTTGAAGATTTTATGACATTCCATTCAGAACTCTTCTGGAGGCACAAATAAACTCGGCAACCATATCAATAATATCTGCATATCAAACTCCACCTCTAAAGAACTTCAGTAGTTATACTGATTCTTCCCATTACATTGGATTTAACTCTGTATCTGCTAATTCTATTTATTAAAGTGTCTAGGACTTGACCAGGCAAGCAGTTTTCTACAGCTTTTAAATCTTCCCTAAAGCTGTTTTTAAAAATTCCTTTCACATTTGCCACTTTCCATTCCTCTAGTGTGAAATAGTTGAGCTATCATTCAACAGCTTAGTGCAATCACTTTAGAACACCTCCTGACTGACTAAATGGTTCTTTGGTCCTGCTAGTGATAACTACGTATTTTATGAGTAAGTAATCATAAATGATTAAAAAAATGGTTTGAAGAATGTCTGAGACTTTCACTCATAAGGAGTGGTTCAGATACAGAACTCGCCCAGTGCTCTTCCACAGCGACACTATGGAATAATACACATAAATAATTTATTTTCTTTTCTGCTGCTGCTTTTTCTTTTCACACAGTTAACTGAATCAGGCTTTCACACTTGATCTGAGCCTCACTCTCTTATCAAATTGTACCTCAAAGTCTACCTGTCTTCTACATTGTTACCCTTTTTTCATCAAATCAAATGTATTAGAAAGCCTCTATATTTCCTGTTTCTGTCAGTCAGTTGTACCTCTTGGCCCCTGTTGTTGAGTGGGTTTTTTTATAATTACATCCTGGTCCAGATTCTGTTCACTGATCAGGATTAAATTTCTAACTAGATGGGTTTCCAAGAAGTAACAATTTCTACTGTCTAAGCACAGAATTTTTTTCTTGCTATAAAAGCAACCAGTTCATGAAGACTGAAATTTCCCATCCTGTTATGTTTTTGGATCTCTTTCAGCATGTCAATCACCATGTGGGCCAATATTTCCAGTAGACCATTTCTACTCTTCCATTTAAAAATAATGGAGCTTTTTATAGATATATTCTGTGGTTCTTGTTTATATTTTTAACTATTTGTCTTCTTTGTCTCTAAACTCTTCATTGCCAGAATATGTCAGGAAGTGGTACAAGAAGTGTTGTTCCTTGGTTAATGTACTCTCTCATTCCAATTTAGTCTGATTTTAGTTTTTCATTCCTCAAGTGTTTATTCCCTCAGTAGCCCATTAAAAAAATGAACATCGTTTACCATCTTCCTAGATTCCTAATATTGTCACAGAACTTTTATATTTAGTCTTGGGTTTGATGCTTATTTTTTGATGGGTGGTAGAATAGGACTTTCAGGGAAAACTTTTCACCACTTTCCAGCTATTTTATTATAAGATTTGTTCTACCTTTTTTGAATTATTCAGAACACATATCTTTGTCCCTATAGAAAGTGTCATCATACCAAACCTCTTGCTCTTCTTTCCTGCTTCATCTTTCCACAGTCTCCAATGCAAATAACTTTCATACTGATATTTCAGTGTCACAATCTGCTTCCATTTTGGTTCAGATAGAGATAGGAAGAAAAATCATTCTTTCTCTTATGTATCCAGCTATACCAACAACTCATAAGCAGCGCCTCTTCTATGCTTCCTGCACTATTCAGCAGTGCCACTCTGCTCACAGGTGTTTTATTATGAGTATTTCCAACTATCCTTTCATTAAGTTCGATAGTCTATTATCCCTATTTCATTAGCCACGTATAGGCCACAAGAACGGTTTCTACACAACCCTATTCTTGATGTTTCGTGCAGGTTGACCCCTCTGCCTCAGCAGGCATGTACCACATAATGTGTAACTATCCTGCCATGCATCCCTGGTGTAACAGTCCCAAGTGTGCTTATGTCTGGCAAGAGAAATCTTCCCTCTCCTCATCCCATCAACCACTGTAGACAACATTCTCCTACAGGAGAGATGGCAGTGAAATGGTATTTTGGGCTCAGAAAAGTCCACGGCTGCTGCTTGGTGTGGAAGTCTCACTGACTTGAATTGGATAATCATAAAATCCCTGAGTTTTATCTATAAAAGCTTCTTGCCAGTGGTCATCATTCTACAAGACCAAGGAGGACAAAAATTACAAACTTCTTTACATTTCTGCTAGGAAGTAGATAAATGCAACATCAAAATTAGAAGACTGAGTTCACAAGTTAAAACACCTTTGAGAAACTTCTACAAAAAACTTAAGATGACATTTTGACATAATAGTTAAAAGTACTTGCAGATTTCCCTTAGAGCCCTCACTGTCTACCTTTGCTGTGAAGAATTTAACTTCATTCCATGACTTATTTTCAGTGGCTTGTGAATGGTCTATATTTTTAAGAATTTCATTCACAAAATAAATGCCAGAAAAGATGCTTCCATCAAAAAAAAATTCATGTCTATACTCTTTGGAATTAAACGTAGCAAAATGAAAGGTTTCTGGCATTTGATGATGGCTTTTTGGTTAGAGATCTTTTCTTCCATTTCTTTCATGAAGGAAACTACTAAGTTTTGTCATCTAATCGTCTGTTTCTCTAAGATGGCAAGCAAATATGGGAACATAAGTCTGTAATTCTTTAAAAGTGTTTTTGTAGGAATCTGTCAAACTCTCTGGGTGAAAAAAAGCACCTTGAATTCTAATTCAGCTAATTCTCTGATTCAGAGAAATTTGTGACTGCTTTAAAACAGATATAATTTGCAGTTAAAAGAAAAATAACAAAAGTATATTCTCCTTTTCATTATGAGTAGCCATTTTATTGACAGCCATTCTTTGTGTTAAGTTTAGTGATGAAATAAATTGCTCACTAGATCAAGTGGCTTCATATCCAGATTCAGACAAGAAAACAGTAATGAAAGCCTGTGAAAATACAGCTCTTTGAATTGTAATAAGATGAAAAATTCAAGTACTTTGTGAAAATGAATCTACCTATGGAGGTTTTTTTCCTAAAGTATCTAATCACTGTGTCTAGGCACACATGCACATAGGAGAAATAGTCTGAAAACAAATTACACTCAAATATCTCTGGAACAATCTCATTCTAACAACACATTTACTGATTAATATTCTAGCCAGAAGGAAGCTGACTGGAAGTCTTGGCCACTCATTTTCCAGGACTAAGTTTGTTTATTTTTTATAAGATACGGTCAAAGAACTGCACATCTCATACAGTGTGTTCAAGGAGTTAGTCACAGACTGCATCAAGTGTGCCACAGCACAGACCAAGTTTCATTGAGACTGTGGTGAACAACTCATCACAGCTGGAGCGTGAAGGGGGAGCTGTTCACTTCATTGCCTAGGAAGAAGAAAATGAGGAAAAGCCACTCCTTTCAGAAAACTGTGTCACACATCCAGTGGAGTTGTAGTATTTTAGTTCTGTCAATCTTGAGAAACAAGTTTACTGTTTGAGAAATTACACAGCTGTTTTTAAGCTCTATTCCTCTATTTTTAGGAAACTATAATATATTATATATTTGTATGTATGTATATATATTTATATCTAAATTATATACATATATTATACATTAAAAATGACATTGCCTAGAAATTATCAGGTAAAATCCTCTTGGAAAGAACAGAGGCTAAATGTTTAAAGATCATTAACACAGTATTAAAGTTGCTTCTTATAGTAAAAACCTAATAGCTCCATAGAAGTACAAGAACTACATACGGTTTGGGGGAAGGCCTACCCTTAATGTTTCTGGTTGTTCCTTGTACTGCAGTATTGTACCACGAAGGCTGATCCTAACCAGAAGATCTGTGCAGATTAGGTATATCTGGGGGACTCAAGTGACATATGTCTGCTGCATATACAGAATTTTATGTTCTGTGTGTATTTGTCCCTAACATATTATATGTTATGATGCTGTTAGTTCAGACCTGACCTCCAGTATTGTGTGCCTAACTAGGAAATCACTTTGCTCTTAGTTTTATGAAGGATTTGGGCAGCACTTTTTCTAAGTGCATCTTGGTTGAATTTGTACAAGCACAGGAGTTTTATGGGACTGAATATTGCTGTTCTGTATGTAACCATCTAACAAGCTACACTTAAATATATGACAGCACTTTCTGGGACAGAAAGTCTTAAGACTCTTATCCTCAACAGGCATACTCTGTAAAGCACACCATCATTCCTTACTTAGAAATTTCAGCCTGCTGAGAAAAATTCTTCAGCTGGACAATAAAGCTCTATGTCCTCACCTTATAGTACTCAGGTGAAATAAAACAAGAAGGCAGGAGAAAACATCAGAGCTTTGTTCTTCTATTAGAATTACCTAAGTTAGGAACACATTATATGATTTTTTTATTATTATTCTTGTAAATCAATATGTGATGATGAGAAGTAAAAGTGTTTTCATAGACAAGGTGATGTGTGGTGCATAAAATTACACACGGTCATGTTTGTAGGTCTGAGGCAAGTAGGCGTATAAATCATTTTCATCTCTTTTCAGTTAATGAGTACAGGCTCTGAGGACATTTGACTTTGTGTAGAAAATAGCATACACCATGAGTCACATTCAGCAAAACAAACAGTCCTTTCCTTTCCCTTTCTCATGCTTGAATTTTTATATTTGAGGAACAATACCTACAGCAGTTCTACTGAGGTCCTACCAGTCATTCCACTATGTTGCAGTGCATGTGGCAGTGGCCACTGCAACAGAACAAGCAGAGGGCTGGTGGACAGGCTTCCACAGCACAGAGGTTTAATTCTCACCCCCCAGTTAGGGCAGGTTCATATATTCCCAGTGGATTTTAGCGCACATGTTTAGCTTTATTATGCATGAGTTCATGTTTATGCATTTCCCTAATTGCTTATGTATCAGTTCTAGAAAGTTCGCTTTTCTTTGATGCTTCATTGGTTGGTTCATGTAATTCCCTCCCCTAAGTTACCCCCATTGGTTATTCCCCTGTTGTCTCCTCCTCCTCAGTCGATCCCCATTGGTTGTTTCCATTTGTTCTGCCCCCATATAAAACCCAGTGTATTCCGTGATTTCTTGACTTTGTCACTGGATCCTTCAGCCTGATCTTATCCCTAGACCCTTTACCTGCAATAAACCAGCAAAATAAACCTATACAAAGGTCCCTCTCTCGTCCTTTGCCTCCGCTGACATTTTTTCATCATTCCTGTTTGGGGCTTGCTCCTTGCGAAGGAGCCAGCTTTTCCCTGCTCACTGCAGCTGACACCAAGGGCGTCTGCAGCCAGACACTGTGCGGCCCCGGGCAGCCCCCAACAGCATCACCCCTGCCCCTGAGTAGCTCCATGTCTTGCTCCTCACACTGTATGAAAGAAGAAAGCTGCAGTTAGAAGATACGGCTCCCTTCAATAGTAGAAACACAAAATTTTGGTATCCAGAAAATAATAATGTGATCTTTCCTGTGGGTCTTGATCGCTTTTAAACCAGCTCCACCTCCTTGTATAGGAAAGGCAATACCTCTGGCTTAGCAGTCCCTCAGAAACCACAAAATATTCAGAGTTTCTGCTTGCCAAGAAAGCACATACACTCAGGACTTGACTGAAGTATGTATTTGTATTCTTCTGTACGAAATACAGTAATGCAGTCTAAAATATTAGTATCCAAGATATTATAACAAAAATAATGTTCATTTAACAGTTTCTAAGGAGAAAATGTTTCCATTCCATAATCATCCTTCCCTACCATCCTTTCTTTTTATAAACAGGTATAACCACATAATATGAACTGGTGATTGTGGATACAAAAAGGGCTGTTAGAAAGGTTTTTCCAGCTTCTTGCAGTATTCTGTGTGAATCTTTCCTTTCTCACGCAAGCTATGAAAACAGTAAGATGGTTTTTTATAACTATCTGAACACCTGGTGTTTGTCTAAGTTCTGTTTATGATACACTGGGGAAATGTTATTGAAATGGGTGTTGTAAGACTTTAGCCAATCACTCTAGGGGGTGGGTGTTCACTGACCAATCACCTTATGTACTTCCACATATAAGTGGAGTATTAATTAATTAAATAATGTCACTTTTTTGCTGGATACGAGTGGCCTAATTTCTCCATCTCTGGTAAACAGCAACAGGTGATATAGAGTATAATTCTATCTATGTGACTTGTTAGGCCAATTTAGGCTTTCAGCCTTTAACCACTTCTCCTATAAATTATCACAAGCAATTCCCCTTGGCAGTTCAGAGCAGCTGTACCCTTTCAGGTCTATAGAAATGTGGATGGTGTAAAATGTAAGGAAACTGGGAATTTATATTCACATCCTAACAGAAGCTATAACAGTATAGAAATTCTAGGATAAAATGCGGTTACTACTTTCTCTATGGGATGTGGGGAGCAGGACTGAAACCTGTTCCACGATGATTCACCATACACACAGCTTGCAGCCTTGAGCACCTGCTAAGGGGAATGAAACAGAGGCTGGAGCAAAGACACCATGGCCAGGCAATGTTGAAATCCTTGTAAGGAATCAATGGTACCATGTAGCTGATAAATTGCATAGCACCTGTCAGCCAGGAGGGATAGGAGATGTCTTACTGCTGAACCAGAAACTGTGGCAAAATAAATTTCCTTGAATAAGCTTGGTTCCTTATAATCTAATTGCAATAGTAATGCTCCTCCATGCCAAACCTACCCACCTCCAAGGTAAGCTTGCCCCTCACCGAGCATGTGCTCCACATTTTATTGACTGTATCTTTAAGAGCAAAGGGAGAGAATTTTACACCAATCAGTAACAAGGAATGACCAGAGTCACTCAAGCTCTACCTAAACATAAAGAAATAGTATAAAATTAAGTTAAGAAGGGGGAGAAGTTTGGTAAGATTCCAACTTAACTAGGGTTAGTCATTGCTTTGAACCTGTCTTCTCCCCCATAGGAACGTCCAGTAGGAAAGAGACTTATTCTTTCAGTTCTCAATAGTTATTTTGAGCTAATTTTTCTGAATGGTTATATTGAGCTAACTTTTACTGGGGACTAAATCTTGTCTGTATATTGCTTTGAATGTTTTTGCATTTTGCATAGTCAGAAACTATGACTGGCAGGCCTTGAACCTTAACCTGTCACAATTTTCTCTTAATAATAAAGAGTGTTATTCCACAGTTAGAGTGAGTCCTTCCTGGACACTGGCAGTCACTGGCAGTGGGTAATATACTCAAATAAAATGGGAAGCCCCACTGAGGTGTCTCTCCTATGCTGTTGGTGTGTGTCCCTGAACAAGGCTGTTGAACCACCCTCCAATCCAGCAGGACAGTTCTGTGTAGAGTACCCATAATGGGACACCAACAGACTGGTCAGGCACAAGGATCTTGGCTTTCCAGGGTCACTGACAGACTAATCAAACATAAAGTGTTTGAGGATGTCTTTCCTTTTTATGTGGCAGGGTCTTCTGTCCTTCTTGACTGCAATGCACCTGCGTGCTTCTATAATGCACCTGGACCTCACCCACAAAAGTTCTTGACCACAGAAAATCCAGAAATAGGTCTACAGCTCCTGCTCCTAGCTTTAGGTCCTTTTACACTACAGTTGCCCACTACGGTTTCTGCTACCTCATGTGAAGTTAAGCCCAGCAAGAGAAGTGCCTGCTGTGGGATTAAGCCCTTGAAAGGCTGTGCAGTAATTACCAGAGAGAAAAAAACACTGTGTCCATGGAATGGTTCTGGAGTGGTCTCTGAAGTATGATTTTGTTGAAAAAAGTACTTAAATACATGTCTGGAAAGATCCTTAATGATTCATCTTGCCCTGATTGTGGTCCAGAAAGCATCAGACCTGGCCATGTGGGGCTTTGGTGGGGATCTAGGTAGAGCAGCAAGAACAGAGCATTCAGGCTGGCCATAGGAAAGGTAAGACCAGACTGATGGGTAGTTCCGCTCTAACTTTTGACATTGCAACAGCAGGGTCCCTCCCACTGGGGTGACAATCAGAGGCAGTGATCAGGACAACTTAGGAACAACAACCAGTCAGAGAGAGGTTCTTTCCTGTTTTTTTCTTATTTCTTTCAACTCATAATGGGTATGTAATAAGCCCCCCTATCTAGTAACAAGTGTAAAAATGTAACAGAATTTTAGGGCAAGATCCCATCATTATTTTAGCATGAGCCAGACCACATGAAGTTGAAAATCTTAACAGCAGTTTTTAAATGTAAATGCAGGGGATACCACCAAGCTTAAGGAGAATTGTAAATGTGTGCCAGGACATACATCAAAAATGGTCAGCTACAGGGATAGTTGCAAGGACAGGGATGGGAAGCAAAAAATGCAGTCCAAAATCTGTATTGTCTGAATCAGGACAAAGAGAGAGAAAGATCTAATTGAATCATTCAAGTGTAAGTCCTTAGATTTGACTGAGGTTAAATGTGCCAAATTAAAACATTTTTCCATGGCAGGGACATATGTCACTTTCAAGTACTCAAATACTAGAGAAAGTTGTAGGTTTTGCCATGCAATAATCAAGAGGCAGAGCTTACCTTCTCTACTAGGAAAGCCAAAGTAATTTGTTTACTTCAATAGGCCACAGCAAAAGAGGATTGCATGGATTACCAGGGAATACTACAAACAACTCTTCCCCCTGGACAAGATACGAGAGGCATGCTTATCTACTTTTCATATTAATTTTTTAATCATTTCTTATCCTTTGGAGTTAATGCACCATAGCAAAATTTTACTGAGTACACAAGTTATCTCAAAAATATTACTGGCTATAGAATAATGCATATTATAAAGAGAGTGGAAAGTATCTTCGTGCTTATGGAGACACATGGGCTGTTTAAAGATAGGTTGCAGAAATCGGTTGCATGTCTTCTGCAAAGGCTAGACAACTAAGTATTTGTCAATATGCAATGGATAAGGAACACTCAAGGACATAATACTTGTTTCTGCACCAAAAATCACTGGGAAACTATACTGTCATCAAGTTTGGGAGAACTGGACTGAAAGCTAGTTAAAGGATAAGGAGTAAAGCATAAAAGTCTAAGTGTTATAGCTTTTAAGCTGGATATGAGCCAGCAGTATTGTCCCATGGGAATCAGTGCTGGGACTGGTGCTTTTACTGGAGACTAGAGTGAATAGTAACGTGTTTTTGCGAGCACTTGATGAACATTTGTTGGAGGATGTTCTGAGTCACCTAGCTGTAGCACGTCTACTACTAGTGCTCCTCAGCTCCTTAAGATGGTACCTAGCCCCCTGTTCCTGCCTTCCCTTGTGGAGGCAAAGAGCAGATGAGCACCTCTGCCTCCAGATGAGCACCTCTGCCTCCTGTTAGAACAGCTGCCTCCAGATCAAAAGGGATAAGGGAATGGAGGCAGCTCCTTCTCCCTTTGTGCCTGTGTGAAGCCCAGTACAGGACTGGGCAGGGCTGTGCAACAGATTTGTGCACAGCTTATCAACAGTATGCTTAGCAAGCAGATACTAGTAGTGCTTATAGAGCTCAGCCTGGGTTTCTTCTATCAAAATTGTTAGTGAAGCACCCATAATCTTAATTTGATTCAACTACAAGGAACGGTGCCTTATGCATTTTCAATTTACTGGTCTTTTTTCTTTTTTTATTCCAATACTGGAATACACCAGCAGCAGCCTTGATATTTTTCAGTTAAAAAAAACCATTAGGGACTTTTTTTTGAGTCTTCATTACTGCCTAAAATTTTAGTAAAAAATGAGATCACTGTATAAATCAAAGAACCATTTCTACATTTCTGGTAGAAATGCAACTTACTGTCTGGCATCAGGAAGACATGGTGGGATGGCTCCTATGGCTGGAACTTTGGAATAGAAAAATACAGGCTTTTTAGGAAGGACTGAATGCTGGGGGAGGGTGCCGTAGAATCACAGGACTAGATTGTGCTTGACAATTTTGATGATCTTCTATGATCAGGTTACAATTTTGGTGGATAAGGGAAGAGCTACTGATATCATCTATCTGAATTCGTGCAAACCATTTGACACTGCCGTCCACATGACATCCTTGTCTCTAGAATGGAGAGACATGGATTTGATGGATGAACCACTCAATTGCTCAGGAGCTGGCTGAATGGTTGCACTCAAAGGGTTGTTGTCAGCAGTTCCATGTAAGTGGATACCAGTGATGAGTGGCATTCCTCAGCGGTTGGTACTGGGAGTGGCACATTTTAACTTCTCTGTTGGTGACATGGACAGTGGGATCGAGCACACCTCAGCAAGTTCACTGACAGCACCAGGCTGTGTGGGGCAGTGACACTGCAGGGAAGGGATGGCATCCAGAAGGACCTGGACAGGCTTGAGAGATCGGCCAGTGTAAACCTCATGGAGGTCAACAAAGCCAAGTACAAGGCTCTGCACTTGGGTCGGGGCAATCCCAAACGTGGATACGGGCTGGGGAGAGAATGGATTGAGAGCAGCCCCGAGGAGAAGGACTTGGGGCAGCTGGTAGATAAAAAGCTGAATATGACCTGAATATTCATATGAATATCATCAATGTGTGTGCACACTCCAGGAAGCTAATTGTATCCTGGGCTGCATCAAAAGTAGCATGGCCAGAAGGGCAAGGGAGGGGATTCTGTCCCTCTGCTCTGGTGAGAACCCACCTTCAGTGCTGCATCCAGCTCTGCAATCCTCAGCACAGGAAACACGTGCACATTCTCAAGATGATCAGAGGGGTGGAACATTTCTCCTATGAATGAACTCAGTCTCAGCTGGACACAATACACAGGTTGAGAGAATGGGGACTGTTCAGCCTGAAGAAAAGAAGACACTGAGGTGACCTTATAGCACCTTCCAGTACTTAAACAAGGACTATAAGAAATATGGAGAGGGTATGTAGTGACAGAACAAGGAGAAAGGGCCTCCAACTGAAAAATGTCAGGTTTAGATCTGATACTAGAAAGAAAGTCTTTACTGTGAGTGTGGTGATGCACTGGAATGGGTTGTCCAGATGTTGTGGATGACCCATCCCTGGAGTTGCTGTGGTTTAGATTGAATGGGGCTTTGAGATCCGTGGTCTAGCAGAAGGTGTCCATGTCCATGACAGGCAGGCTAGAACGAGATGGTCTTTAAAGATCCCTTCCAACCCAAACGGTTCTTTGATTCTATAGACAGATTTCAACACTGTCTGAAGTTTGGTGCTGTTCAGTACTATCTGACATTCTAATTTGACACAGTCGTACTCTCTTCAGCATGAAGTTATTAACTAACATTCCCAGTAGTGTTTTTACATCCATTTGAGAAACAAGTTAGACCCTGCCATCCTAACCACCCATCTCATCAATCTTAATCAACCTTGACAGCAGTTTGGTACAGCCTCTTCTCAGCCAATAGCAGCTCTGGAGTGACTTCTTGCAGGGCTCAGCTAAACATGTGCTCCATCACAGCAATGTCAGCAGCACAACTCCCATTTGTGCCATCAGGGGTCATATGGCTACAGTTAAGGTTTGGGTTCTCTTAATCCCTCCCCAAATGATTTTTATGTGCAGCATGAGTTCAGCCTGCCTGCTCTGTGGGCTGGTTAGCTGTTGCAAACAGGAGTTGGGGAACCACACTAGATAAGGAAATGCTGGCTTTTGCACAGGAAGGCTGACAGTTGTCAGGCTTCTGCTGCTGAGAAAGTCCCAGGCTTCTCTGAGGTTGCCACAGCCGCATCTGAGCAAAACTAACACTAGCACAAAAGCAATCAGCACAACTAAAAACATGTACTCATTTCTGCATGTAGTCTGCAATACTAAGTGCAGCCATCACCAAGACAGGGTGAAAAGGACTAAACCCTTCTTCCCACCTACCTTCCTTACACTTCCCACTGATCTGCCAGGCACGAGCCCATGGTCACTGCAGAGCACTTTTGGCAGCTCTGGAGGCAGTGACAAATTGCAGCAGCTGAGAGCACACAGATGCCAACTCACAGCTTTACTTAGTTTCCTCCCTGTCACTGAACTGCAGGGCATGCCAAAGGAGGACGCTCAGTTTCGTGCACTGGGCTTCAGTTACGCACAGACCACAGTCACTGGGAGCAGCTCTCCAGTGCCTGTTACAGATATTCTCAGAGGCTGATGCCAAGCAAGTTGCTTTTTGAGGGAGTGTCAATACATGCACAGATACTTAGGTGGTGTCTCTCAAGGCGGAGACTGTCTGATGCCACCTGATGATGTTCTTACAAACTCTGCACCATCACATTGCATCGTCATGGACAGAAAGTGTGCTGCATGTCATGTACAGCAGACAGAGACAGCATTTTATGCACTTGAGACTGCCACTTTAGCAAGCAGGTACCAGACTTTTGTTTACATTTGTGTTTGGTTTATGTATTTTAAAGTCTTCGTTTCCCCGTTCCTCACTCCATTTTGCTACTTGCACTTGTTCTTTTTTAAAAGACTGAAACTTTTTATGCTTTATCACAACTTTCTCCTTTTCCTTGAGCTTCACTTGCCTCATTTCCTTATGAAAGACACTTTCTCTTAGCATGAAAAACACTTCAATAACAGAGATGCCCACTTGGGAAGCTCTCACCTTCAGTCAACCAGCAGGTAGACTCTATCAGACAGATAGACATACTGTTCCCATTTCCAAAATACCATACCCTGACAAATAGAAATAATTTCAGTTACAGATATGTTAGCATAAAAATGTGCATTAACAGATAACAGAGTAGTGCTTTCAAACTTGGGGACCACCCATCATTCTGAGCTGCATCTGCTTTTCAGGACCTTGCACCACCTGGACCCCTAAGTGGAAGGGAAGAAAATAAGCTTTCTGCACCTGTGATCTGATTAGCACAACAAGTCTGCACCAAAACTCTGAGAAGTCTTCTGATTAATAAACTCATGCCAAAGACCTCCCAGCCAAGAGATGCTTGTCAATACATGGACATGCTCTGATTAATACTCCCCACTATATAATTTGTACAAAGCTAAGGAGCAGAATTAGAAAAGGAAAAATCATTTATTTTTCCTGAAGCTGAAACACAAGCTCTTCAGTTCTCTGACTGAGAATGGCAGTCCTCTTCGAAGTACACCTCAAAATCTGAGGATCTAAATATGTGTTTATTCACCTCATATTTAACTGAAGTAGAACACTTCTTTTCTTAAATCACACATACTGGGACTGACCTAACATTGCAAATCTAGTGATGTCAGGAAAATATATGTTGCACCTATCAAAATAAATCACTAAATGGCCTCTGGGCTCTTTCTTTCACCTGGCAGGCTCCAGAGGAACAGCTGTCTTGAGGCAGGGACCTGAACACAGTTTTAACACCCTGTGATCATAAAGGGTAAGAGACAGGGGAAAGGAAAAAAGCCTTCTCTGAACAGAACTTGTGAAATAGACCAAACACTTTAGATAATTTTGTGAAAAACAAATACAAATTCTGCAGGAATTCCAGTATTTACAAACCGGTAAGTCCAGAGCAGGACTCTTGGCTTGCATACACTAAAAACATATAGCAAAGGGATGAACGGGCCATTCCTGTTCACATCTTGCCTGTCTGTTCACAATGTAGTCCAAAACCTTTCCACTGCTTTTGAAAACATCAGGAAATAAATCAACCAAGCAGGATTCAAGGTATACCAGATTATGGGTGTCATAAAATGCAGAACCTGCTGACAGTCCCTGTGTGCTTCAAAATGGTCAGGGACTAGAAGGACTGGGTTGGATTTGCAGCTAGGTAGCAAGTTGCCATTTGAGAGAGAGACTTGGAAACAAAGGCCTGGGCAGGGATCCAGGTTCTCACTCTTCCTGAGACTCTTATGTCCTTCCCAGACACATGTCAAGCAGACTGTCTGTAACAGGTTACCTTTTCTTGGCATCATACTTGCCATCTTCTGAACATCTTTGTGGAGTGCGTCCGCACAGCTGGGAGCTCCAGAATCTGCCACTTCTTTGCATGGTCCTCTCACTGTCAGGAATTTACCCCCACCCCAGCTGCTGCTTTTGTCCCTCTCTTTGTGGTGCAGAAGCCTTCATCATACTACTGGCTATTTTGGGAGCAGCTAACATTCCTGACCGTGGCATTTCACACCTCTGTGGCATTTCACAACACCCCCTGAGTACACAGCTTAAACCACAGCACCAACACCAGGCTTTTCCTGCTCTCCTCCACCTTTCTGCCTGCTGTTGTTTCCCCATGAGCCCCACCCATTCCTGGCCCTGGTGCCCCACAGCGTCCCACTGCATCCTGCAGAGTGCCCTCTATCAGCATGGCCCTGGCAGTTCCCTCCCAGACCTGCTGCAGGAGACTGGTCTGGTCTTGGGAAGATGGTTCCGGCAGAGAGTGAGAAAAGGTGCTCTGAGGTCTGTCAAGGGAGATGGAATAACTTCCATCCTCATGGAGGCTGCAGCAGGGATTTCAAACCCACATCTGCGGGCTCAGTACTGCTGTATGCCATTGGCTCCTTGCTGCCAGTCTTCTGCAAGGATGCAGAGAAGATTTTATCAGCCTTCTATGGTAAGAGAAGTGAGATATGACTGCCTAGGGTGGAAGTTATTGCTCCTAGAACTTGCCAAGGGCAGGACAGCAACCCTGGCTTCATCTGGCCTGGGGTCAGAAGGTCAGGCTCCAGCAGTACTGGTTTTGGAATGGAGTATTTCAGGCCCTTCCCTCCCTCTATCTGCTATCCCGTAGGAGCAGAAAGGGGTATCTGGTCCCCATGTTTTTAGAGCTGTTTAACTACCTGCCCCATCTGTCCCTCTATGCACAGCCCTCAAGGTTGTCTCATGGCAGCAAGAAGAGGTTAAAGGGTAGGAAAGGAGCAGGTAGATAAACCCACCTTGTGAGGGCTGAGCAGGGCAGAGATGGAGGGAGGGAAGAACCAGTCCTCTGGGGTGGCTCAGGAACTCCCTCAGAATGCAAGAAACATCACTGGGTCTTCCAAAGGAACTGAAGATGGATTTTAGAAATTCATAGCCTCTTGTCTCTGAGGATACAGAGATGCATGGCTCCTCCAGGAGTGGGATAGGGAGAACAGAGGTTTGTTCCTCAGATGAAGAAGACACAAGTGCCACATAAGAGTCATGGAAGTGAGTCTAAATTATTTTTGTATTATAGCTCAGAAGTGAGTTCAGTGAGGAAGCTGTATTTGCTCCTCATTTAGGGAAAAAATCTTTACCTCTCTGGTAATGACAGATGGCATGATGTACATTGACTCCTGCAAGTTCTTTCTGCTCTTCTGAGTTTGTAAGTTCTAGGCTAATATAACCTAAAATAAGTTGTTCCCTGTACAATGCATATACTGCTCCTTGAAGTCTATGCTGAAGAATTGCCCTAGCAGACTTTCTGTTCTGGAGCTTGCTGTTTGTTAGCACACTGCATTTTCCCTGAGCTCTCTGGCTCAGCAACTTTATGCCATATGCAGCAATTGAAAGTATTAATAAGGAGTAGGCAGAGTGCTTCATCTCCCTTGGCAGCTTTTTCAACACCAAGCCAATATCAGCAGATGCACAACTAGCCACTGTAAAACAGATTTTTTTTTTCTTCTCCTGATATGTGAAATGAGAAACCCACTGAGGTGTTTAGGAAAGAGTCAGGATCTTTGCTTTATGGCTACAAGCTCCATTGCTGAGGGGGCCCAGAGCCTGAGCCTGGCCGGTGTGGATGCCCTGCTCCAGAGCTGGCAGCAGAGGGAAGGCAGTGGGCAGGGGCCAGGGACCACACGGCAGGGCACAGCAGGAGCGTTTGTGCTCAGCTCTCCCGTCACCGAGACACGCAAGACGTGCAGTCTGGCTCTTGTTCTCAAACACAGTTCTCACAGCACCAGCCTTTGCTTAACACCTCCGTGTGCCCTTCTGGGTTACAAGGACAGAGCTACTGGATGGGTCAGGACACAGCTCTCTCTGCCCAAGGAAACCAACGTACATAACTATTGATTGGGGTAGCCATGAAGGAAGAAAGGGAAATCGTGACTGAATCCATCAGTGTTCTGCTATTCTAATACTATCTTGCTTCAATAACTTCAGTCCTAATTCAGGAAAGATTCCCTACTGACTTGTGGCAAATATATACCACTGGTCCCAATTTCTTCTGTGAAATATAGTTAAAATATTCATTTAAAATTTCAAAAAAAATCAGTACCTCCCCCCCCGCATTTTTTTTTCTTTTTTGTAAAACACTGATACTGATTGGAAACAAGGATTTATTTCAGCATCTCTCTGTATATGTCAGAATACCCACATCCTTATCCAATCAGTTTACTGTTCCAAAAATAAGCTGTGTTAAATTCACAGTGAATTACTGTGATTATGACAAAAGTCTTTCAGGAAGAGTTTGTCTAGGCAAAGTTTTTTATGCCTAGGCAAAACCATTGTAATATTTCATTCTTCATTTTAAGACAATAAAAAGTCCCTTGCTTGTTACAAGAAGACATGTAGTCTGAAAGAACACGCTTTCATTTGAAGTTAAAAAGGAGATCTCACTTGCATGTTATCTGAAACCACATTCCACCTTCTCTATATTACTGTAATTTCAGAAAGGATTAACTTTGCACAACCTGTTTCACTAACATCCATATATTCACTTTCAAGCTGCTGTAGTATAAAACATGGACAATAAACCTTGAGATATTTGGGCTGTAAATGGCAGAACCAGCTCAACCAGAACTACAGTTCTGTCACTGGAACCCCAGCAATAAATACAGACTGTGCGTCCCTTCAGTTTTCTTTCCTTTGAATCCACTTTCAGGAAATTTGTTGATCTAATAATTTAATTCACTTCAGTCATACTTTTTTCAAAGTTTTTCCCATTTAGGTGCAATATCTTTGTGCTCCTGTATTTGGGTCCTTTACTAATTAATAGCTCCAATCAGATTCCTATGGGCAAATGCTCCTAAAATGCATGTCTATGACTGATATTATTTATAGGGACTGTGTAGCAAAAGCAAAGCTTAACAATCTCTCTTTCTTCACATCATCTAGATACAGCTGTTCTATAACCTGACTAAGATTATTCCCTCTTGCTGTTTCATACATAATTTAATATCCCAGTGCACTAATTGTGACCTTCACTGGGGTGGAACATCGATATTTAGCATAAGTATTCCACTGTGAATATTTTCTTCTTTTCAATATTATTTATGTAAAAACCTCTTCTTCTCCCAAAGCAAATAAACAATTTATTTGATTCCTTCTTTTCTAATAGCTCTTAAGAAGGAGCTGATGTCTCCTCTAATCATCCTCACTTTGTTAAACATGGTTCAGCTTTCTGAGTGTATATATCTAAGTACTAAACATTTCATATGGGAGCTGGTTCAGTTAACAATGCAACTTCTATTCAATATAACCTTATGATAGCTGTTCTAAAACAGTTTCAGATTCATGTTACCCAAAGAGGCTTTTTTTAGCTAATTAGAAATATGTTTTGCATGTTATCAGATATATACTGGTATAAGGGAAACCTAGGTCTTACTTCCTATATTTTTGGCTTGAACTCATTCCTCCCTCTCCCGGCCCCAGTAAATCAAAGAGAAAATAAGCATGTGCATAACATATGGGGGGAAAAAAACCCCTACAATACTAAGATATCGGTATTTCCACTGATATTTTCGCAAGAGTCCTCTGGTTTCTTAAATGGGAGTTCATTTATTTGTTTGTTTTTAAAGTCAGAATGGTGAGGAAATCTCCGTTTTCTGATGCCAAACAAGAAATACAAATTGAGTCACCAGATTACTAAGAGTAAGGGGTAGGGAGAGAGCTGCCCGTGGTCAGATGGGTCAGTGTGTGCCCAGCTGTTACCTTGGTAGTGCTGATGGGATACAAACCACCTCCAAGTGATGTGCAATGGAGGTTTTGGACAGTAGGTATAAGTGATGTGCTGAGAATGAGATGCACATAAGGATTTCTGTGACTGTTACACTTGTTTTAAAATAATAAATTACTGCACTAAGGTAAGAGGAGAGGAAAAGGGAATTTTTACTGTAGCTATACTTGTCAGATGTTTGATAAGCAACACATTAAACATCTAGAAGCCAAGAAAGCTGTACATTTTGTATCATAAAAAAGAGCTAATTACCAAATGCTTGCAGTTGAAGAACAATTTCCTGAGTCTCCAAACGGAAACATTTTCATTATCAGATGCCAGTGACACCCCTTGAAAAAATATTTGATCTCTATGTTGAAGAAATGGAACTGACTGTAGCGACTGACTGTAGAGAACTTCAAAAAGCCACCAATCCTGGCTGAAAAATACCTTCACTTCTTGGTTTTTAAAGTAATGTTGTAATTCAGATACTTTGTGTTTAAAAGAGATGAATTTGCAAAATAATAGCACATGTAAAGATGGTCATGCTACAAAATCCAAATGATATGCTTGAATTTGTATCAGGGATGCTCTGGAGTAGAATGGTACTTCTGGCAATACAAAGAGAGGTGGCTGCAGTACTTGTCGTGAGGAACTACACGTGGAGGTTAATGCAGCCCAAGGAGAACCAAAAACAGTGAAAAGACACCTCATTACCAGCAGAAGAAAGCTGGTATGGACCTTCCCATCCATACAGAAGGAAAGTGCTCTGCTTTCTTGAGCACATCTGGAGAGTAGCTCCTTATAAGTGGTTCCTAACCATCTGTTGCTTCTCCAAAACAAAGGAAAAAAAAAAATCTGTTTTTAAAACACTGAATTTCTCTATTTCAGTACCAGGTTTCTTTTTTTCCCCTGCATTTATTCAAGTCAGAAGTGCCAACTATTGGATCCACACAAAGAAATGAACATTCAGAAAGTCCTGGGTACATTACCAGACATCGTAGTTTTCCTTGTCTGGTCAGAAGCTGAGCCCTCATGATAATATCACACTGTAGAACAGCACAGTGCTAGAGACACTTTGTGATGAGAAATCAGCAGAATTACTAAAATCTCTCTGCTTGAAAGAAGAACTTTTGAACATTTTACATAATTCTTCAGATAAAATTTACATTTCTTTGCTGGTAAACATTTAATTATTATGCACTACATTATCTGGAAATTAATTTAATAAAAATCTGTCAGCCCTTGGAACAAAGGCTGTGTACTCCTTTCTCTGAGGTGCTGCTTCTGAAAGCACAATGTCATGCTACCCTTTTTCTTCCCATCTAATTTCTTCAAGTGCTCTTTGAATCCTTACTTACATCCTTTCTTACTTAGTGACAGGTTCTGTGATCTATTCTTACTCTCCAGACAGACAAAAATCACTGATGGCTTTAAAGATGATGCGTGTACAAAAAAAAAAAAAAGCCAACCCAAACCAAAATAACAGAAAACCAACAAAACAAAAAGCTGAAAATGACTAAAAATAAACATCTTCATTCATATTAATTAGTAAGCGAAATATTAGGGCAGATCATCAGGAGAGTAAAGCAGAAAACTGTACTGATTTCTGCTGATAATTTAGTCCATTGTTTTAGTTCCATGTTATTTCTACTTTTAAGATCTCACTTTATCTGTATAGCATTATCTTTTCCTATCTTAGTCTTATCTTCCTCTGAAGTATATACAACTCAACATACCCTGTTACTCTAAGCTTAGATTGTGAGGTACAAGCACAATAGAGCTCTTTTGCTGTCTTTGTCTCTATCTTCCTAGCTCTAATACATGTTATTTCCTTACTAGGAATAATTGCTCTCTTCATTTGAGTAGAGCTATAGTTTGCACAGTACCATTCCTACCATCAATTTCCTTTTAATGAGCTGAAAATATTGTTGACAATATTTTGTGAAACAAAAACTCACCAGATGCTATCTTGACAGAAATTTCCAGTGAAAAAGGAGTGTCTTGCAGATATTTGGACACTTCAGCCAACCACAGCTTTTTTCTTCCCAGCTCTGCCCCTATGAAGTCTAGGGAACTTCAGCTAATTATTTCATAACACAGCTTATAGCACATTCATGTAATCAGAAGAGGATGCATCTTGTTTTACTTTCAAAAAGAGCCGGCGCTGGTGTTGCTCAAGCCTCAGTTCATGTTCTGAGAGGTGCTTGGTGTATTTGGATAGGTGTTCCCCATATGTAAGTGGCAGCTGCTGTGTTTCCAGCTCAGGCTGGAAAAGCCAGGAGGGCCTCTGGTCTCCTACTGTTGAAAAGACAGTGGTGGGGAGCGAGATTAGGTTAGCAAGTACGAGTAGCTGCACTCAGTAGTTACCCAAAGGAATGGCTGTGGATGCTGACTTCACTTAGGGAGAAAAAGCATTTGCTGTCACGTAGTTTTCAGCTCTTTCCATGGCACAGTCTCATCTGGCCCTGAAGCATCCATTTTGGTAGTCTCTGTACTAAAAGCTTTGAGTTGTCTCAAGTTAAGAGCAGCTTTGGAGGAGCAGGATCAAGTGTTTTGACTTTGTGCTGTTAGCTTTAGTGCTCAGGTTTTCCCAAAAGTTTCAGGTGAAGAAGACAGATCCTTGTGCCCCTTGAAGCCTGTTGAAATCAGAGGGAGTCTTCTTGTGGACTTCGCTCAGTGTGAGATCTGCCAGGGAAGTTGTTGTAAGTTTTATTTCTTTTTTTTCCTCAGGCAGTCAGGGCAGGCCTCACAGACACTTCTGCTGTCGGGTTTTTTGCTATCTCCTCAACTGGAAGGTGCTCACAACACAGGAGTGTGACAATTCAATAAGCTCAGCTGCAAACACTGCTAATGTAATAGTAAAGAGATACGTTTATTTTGGTAAGAAACAACAACAAATCAAAGGTAAGAATGTTTCAATGCTACACATATTTTAATATAGAATTAAGCAGCCTCTGATATATTTTCATAGCAAAAAAAATATAAATAAATTCTCAAATATCTGGTTAAGAACTTAAAATTAACTTAGAAACTGAAATTTCTTCATCCATTAAAGTCTAACAAATTATGATTCTTTCAAGTGCTTTGGAGAATATTAAAAATAAATCTGTTAATTTGCTAAAGATATGCTTGCTAATATGTAATTAACAATTACAATATATATAATTCTGTAGACATTCAGATCTTAAAGTAAAACATTATGATCAGCATTGCATCAGAACCTCAGCATCACATGGCCTGAAAAATGGCCCGGTCCTGATGTAAAGGGGCTGGCAGACTGAGTTCATCATATCCCTCAATGAATATTGAATGAATTTCAATATTTAGCTATGTATTCCTTTACAAATGTTATTTTTTTCCCAGTGTGAATTTCTTTGCCTTCAGCCCCCAGCTAATAAATTTGACTGTGCTATTTTCTGCTCAATTAAAGAACTGTTAAACAACCATGTACTGTTTTGTCAGCCCAGAGGGAGTCTGGCTACCAGAACATATGTTGAAAGTCTGATGTGCCTTAGATCACGTTAATTTTTCCTATAGCATCTCTCTATGCGGTGAAATCAAACTTCACGTAGTGAATGTTTCTAAAGTACCAAGGGCCAAGGAAATTCTCCTGGGAAGGTGGAGGCCCAGCTGAGCTCTGCTGAAAGCAAGCTGCAACAAACAGGATACGGTTTCTGTATTTTGGGGGCATTACAGGTTAGACAAATTTAAAGCAGTGAAAAGGGGCACTGCTCTTGTCCCTCTCCTATTCATTGAATAAATGAATAAAAAAGTGGTAAGAGGGTGAAATATATTCCTTTGCAATATAAAGGCAAGTCAGCTTTCATTTTTACATTCTTTCATCCACTGAAATCATAGTTTTGCTTTTGCTTACTAAGGTAAGTACAGATTGTCACTGTATCTCAATCCACATCTTCAAAGTCTAGTAAAATCACAGAGGATGAAAAATTATTCAGAAAGCTCAGGCAATCAGAAAGGATAGGAGAAAAACACTGAGTAAAATATATACAGACAATTCTGCACTCTCTGTTTTGTACTCTCTTTAGACCAGTATCTGTGGGATTAATTATTCCATGGGCATAGTATATATCCATGGGAAAACCAGACACAAGTATTGCTGTGCTTCTTTTGGCTAGAAATGCGAAAATGAGCATATATGTAATATTTTTCCTCCTGTAAGTAATACAGAGACACAATTTTGTGAGTCATTAGAGATTTTCAAAATCATCATGTTAGATTGCTATACGGTGCTTTCACTTTTTGGACCTTTATGGCTGGTTTTCAACAAATGAAGCATTTCCTTCAGTCATGTGTACTTAGCTTTTCCTTTTGCCAAAATAACATTTTTCATACTACTATTTCGTAACATTTTCATCATTAACATTCAGCCTTAGAAGATGGGTTTATAAAGCCTCAAAAGTCTTTATGAAATTACTTTTCCATAAAAAGGAATAGCAAAATATTGTGTTCATCTTCCAACAGCAAAGCACACTGCCAGGGTGTGCATTGACACTCTGTTATCTATGTGTTTTAAAATATGTGAACGCTTAAACAGCCTTGAAACTCACACGCAGCTGTTACTTACTGCCATATTTTCACAGTATTTTTTCCCCAGTAATAGGCATTCCTTTAACTGTCTTTGCCATTCATATAAATCAATGCTTTTCCAGTTGATCTGCAGCTAGTCAAAGGAGGAGTTACTGCAGGGTGTTACAATAAACATGTGGATGTCTTCTGCATTATTTTTAACAAGAAACTAAAATGTTGCACTGTTTTGGGTTTTTTTTTAACTACTCAGAGAACAGTGTCATGTCAAGCCTCAGTAATGATAAATAAGTGTGGTTCCTGTTCCACTTGCTCTCCAAAGACAGCACTTGACTTGTCTTCTATTTTCTAATTATTCACTGAAAGTGAAAAGAAATGGCATGCTGTTGGGAGAAGAAAATAGAAACAGAAAAAGCAAATACGCTTTTATTATTTTGAATTCCATTGCTTGACACTTTTCTTATCTCATTACCAGCTGTCAAGAAACAAAAAAACAAACCAAAAAACCCAAAAAAGATCAAAACAAAAGAAAAAACTACAAACAAACAAACAAACCCCCAAAAAACCAAAAACCAAACCACACAAAATATCGTTCTCTTTAAGGAAACAAAATCTCAACTAAAACATTGATTATGTTGTGCTTTCACACCATGTAATGTCTTAAGTCTTGCCTGTACATAGTCCCCATAGGAGGAGGCAGAATTAAGGAGGAGTGCCTTCCGTCTTTACTACGTGGACTTAGGGCAGCCTAAGCAAGAACTCAGGCCTTGATCTCTGCCACACAAGCATAAAGGTCCCTTTTGGTGATTCTGAAATCAGGCAGGAAATTTCTTGGATGATTTCATTTAGTGTCCCTCTCAATCAATGCACAAGTTAGTAGAAATGGTCACACCAAAAAGTCCTTTCTCTCTCCCTCTCTCCTCCCCACCCTTCCTCTCTCCCCGCTATTGTTCTCCACATAAACAATTCGTATCTTCCACTATCTGTTGCTTCTATTTGCAATACAGTTCTACGTAGTTAATCTCAGATCTAGTGAAACAACCAACTCCCCACCATTTCCCTGGGAAGATTGTTTCAATGGCCAATTGTTCTCATTGCAAAATTTTTTCTCTTTTGTCCAACTGGAATCTCTCCAGAAGTAACTTGTACCCATTAGCCCTCCTCTTCTCCATGTGACTCCTTGTAAAAAGTGAGTCTTCTCTGTAGCCACTCTTTAAATACTGGAACATAGGGATAAGGTCTCCCCTAATGCTTCAAGGCCCTCAAGGCTGAACAAACCCAGTTCTCTTAGCCATTCCTCACCTGCCAGGCTTCCCAGCCCTGTGATTTTCTTTCTGTCCCTTCTCTGGGGCCACAATCTGCTTAGTTTAATAAAATTAATAAAATGACAATGCAAGCGTTATGCTGATAACAGCATGACCAAATGAGTTCCTGTTGTCAGTCAAACATCAGGACAAGCTGTCTCAGACCAGAGGTCAACCTGCGCCTGGGTGCTGGTTCTCTTCCCACCAACTTAAGAAGCAGGAACATGAGAGGCAGGGAACAAAAGTTCATGCTTTTCATGTTCTGATGCATAGTCCGTGTCACTGATCTCACTGCTGCCATGTGAAATACTGTTGGCAGTGACACGCATATTGATGCTGTGGGACAGTTACACCCTCCACACTCTCCCTTGGCTTCTTCTATTCACCCTTCCTCCCATCAATTTAGACTCACTTGGAATGATATTCTGCATGTGATTTTAAGACTGCAAAGATGTGCTGATGGACCCTTCCTCATCAGAAACCATCAGGGCAGACATCTGGAATCATGCTTGGACCTGCAGGACCCCACAGCTGCCTGCTGAGAACTTGCATTGTTACTGTTTAATAAGGGTCTTACAAAATGTTTACCCCAAACAAGCTTGCTGTGTGTACTACTCAGCAATGGGCTTAATCATGTGCCCAGAACAGGTTTTAAAAACTTTAATATAGCAGAGTAACTGTCACTGATAAACAGATGTCAGTCCCATCTGATAAAACTGCTATCCTTGTGCACTCTCTACCCAAGAAATGAGACAAAAGGAAGTGCCTATCTCTCTCCAGATATAAGGAACACAGAGTACTAAATATTTTTCCTGCATCACACCCAAGTTAGACACTTAACATAGACAAAAGTAAAAATATGAATATTTCTAAATGTACAGGCTAAATTTTGAAAAAGTAATCCTCAGCCTTTCAAGTGGAAATGCTGATGTCTGATGAGTTATGTATCCTGAAAGGGAACTGATGCATTTGAACACTTTACATTTCTGTGAGCTAAGTGGCAAAAGACAACTCAGCAGCAAGCTGTCTTTTGTAAGAACACTTGTTCCATTTTCTCCTTCTATGCATGCTAGTAATTTGCATTACTCTGGAGATGAAGGTAGACTTCACAGTGCTCTGGACTTCCAAGCCATGCATTGCTTTACTAAGTGTCTGTATTCCAATCTTCTGATGTAATTAAGAATCATCCTGTGAGGAGACTCCTGCTCAAATTGCTTCTAGAATTTAATCAAACTTCTGTAGTCCTTCCTGATCTTTCCATGTCTCTGACAAGCCATTTCCCTCCCTTTAAATTAAATTAAAGTCCTTCTTTAAATCCTATCAAATAAAACAATTCATTGTTACCAAATGAGACTTTTATGCTGAGCAACACTGAGAAGTAAAGGTTGGTCTCAGAAGTCATGTATGTTTGAAGCTATGAACATCTTAGGCACCTTGAAAGGGTGAAACCAAACTGGATGGAAAGACTACATTATGCATACAGAAAATCTTTAACATAGGTAACAGATAACGTAATTTTTTCTCAGCAAGGACTGTTCATGTTTGCCACTGTAGCTGATTTTCAGCAGACCTTGTCTGGAGGCTCTATTATATTGCTCATTTAGTTCGTACTGACTGATTTTCATCCATACTATATAAACGTATAAACATGCTGGAGATTAAAACAATGATTGACACATCATTACATTAATTTGCTTATACTGGTGGCATAAAGAAAGTTCTCAGAACCTGCAGGCATCTTTAGAAGTTTTATTAAATGCTTTTCATGATTCTTCAGGAATTGTGTGTCAATCAATATCATACTAAGCAATGCTCTTATAGAGTTCTAGAATACTTATCATTCTTACTCTTGTCATAGTAAGATTTAGTTATTTTACATAAAGATATTAATTTTGCCAGAGAGAATAGGGCCAGGCCACTTACCACATTATACTGACTCTTGGGAGACAAAGCATCCTTGGAGAGCTGGAGGCTCAGATAGGTTTTAGAAGGGTTTTAATCATCAAAGTCTTTATCCACAATAAATTTTGGAAACAACTGAGATGAAAAGTTCTAGTGTCTTAAAAGGGGTAAAGCAAAAGGTAAAAAGACTATTTCAAGCAGTACTAGTTCAGGCTGATAGCACTGACAGACAGTGAGACACTTCGAAATGCTTCATTATAGCTGCAGCACTTCAGGGCTGTAGGACAGAGAGCTCTCAGGAATTGCAGAGACACTCTGGGTGGCCATTGCAAAGCTTTACTAAACTGCACCTTCAGGATTTCTCTGGTCTGTTGGGGCAGGAAGAGACCCCAGTGTTCCTGATCCCTGTAGCCCGTCCCAGAAGGAGACATGGCAGCACTTCAATTCCCTGTTAACCTAGATTTTTCTTCCAGGACAGATCTGTGCTCATGAACAGAGGGCTGCAGTGGACTGCTGTATGCCCCACACAGTGGCGTAGGTGTACAGAGCGCCCTTTGGAGCATGAGTTTCTTATATGAAAGTTTATTTTGAGTGTGCCCCTTCCACAAAGCAGACATGTCTTCATTTCTTAGAGAAAATATGTCTCTTGATACAATCATTTCCCATAAGGAGATTGAAAATTACTTTCCCCATAACTTCCAGCCTTTGCTCCTTGGTGTCTGTAAACTGTTTCCTGAGCAGCCTATGAAGAGTACAGAGCAAAAGTGGATTGTAATTAAATTAAAACAGTGTGGTGTTTGTTTTTTCCCAGGACTTATATCATGCAGAAAATAAATTTGATGTAAGAGAGATCTAGATATAGAGTGGTTTGTCTCTGAATCTCTGACTTGGCAGTGGCTAATTCCAGGCTCCAGGCTGTTCTTGGTCAGCAATTTACCATCACAACTAGCACAATGCACTTCTTCATGCAAGGGCTATTTATTTGTCCTCTTCCCTGCCTTCGCAAACCAGCCTTGTCAGAAGCGTCAGGTTACAGGATAACATGTCCTGTCCATGAGGAAGCTGCTTTATCTATATAATTTTACCTTTCCTAAGCATTCAGGAGAATGCTATCACATGCACATATGAAAGGACTTCTTACATTTACATTTCTTGTGTCTGCTTGAAGAAAGGGGAAAAGCTTTTGTAGCTCATCTGGCTATTGTTGTTTGGACCGAAGCGATGCAGCCTTAGACTTGTGCAGTAAAACAAAACAAATCCCATGATAATTAACAGTCCCTTAGAGTATGGCCCTTGTTAACACTGATTCATTACACTTATGCTAATAGGAAATACAGTTCACAGTGCTGTGTATTCGAATAGCATATGTACCTTGCAATCACATCAAATGTATTCAAGATCATCTTCATTTAAGGCCTAATTGTTGATTACTATTTCCTATCTTGTGAATAGTGAAAGTGTAGTTGAATCTATCTTTTAACTTTTAAAACATAAGAGAAGCTGGACTGGATTTCAACAGCCCCTTTCCACTAACCTGAGGACAGGATCAACTGTTCATTAAACATCTCTTCAATGACAGGGAACTGTTCAATCCTTTCTTAAAGACCTACAGAAAGGGAGTTTAGTATGAGAATATGAGAAGCACTAAAGATGTTAAAATGAAAATAACTGACATTTGTTATTTCCTATCTGACATCAAAGATTTCTGCTTTTTCAAAGTAAGAAATTAGATTGGTTCAATACAGTTTGTTCTAGAAAAAGTCACCTCATGGAACATGTTTGTTGTTCATCTTCCTAATAAATTTTAGCTACCTGCAAATAAGCAGCCTGTTTGCTTAAGTACTTTTTCAGGAGCTGAAGCTAAGCCTACCATTCAGTAACTCTCAGGTCCTGCTGTTTTCCTTCCAGAGAAAGGCCTGCTATTGTCTTTTGTAGTGATGCAGTATGCTCCCCGTACTCTGTAAGTTCTCAAAGATATGCACAAAAAGTCTGAGACTACAGTGCTTAGTTCTTTAAGCATCTCACTATTTCACCAAGCCCAGCCAATGAGTAAACAGTTCATTACCAGAGGGTGAGCTTTTAACTATTTCACTGGTTATCAGTGTCCACTGTGCTGCAGCTAACCTTTTAACGGTGGTAAGATGCAAAAGCTTTTTGAACATTTTACCCTTCTCTGTGTTATCTGTCAAAAACCTACTGAATCTGATAAGCAGCAGAATAACTCTTTGCTTGCTCTGCCTTTTATTGGCAGCATCCCTTAGAGATGCTTTTTCCTACACATGACATTCCTTGCAAGTTTTATCTTATTCTTCATAGTCTTTCTGATTTATATTTTTTAAACATTCAGAAATCTGTATTACTTCTCACTGTAGAATTCTCTTGGGTCTGAGGTCAACGAAGCGCGCAGGATTTAACCATGTCAACCCATTTTCCCATACTTCAGCTGGGAAGTCAGCATGCAGGACTCCTTGCTTTCACTGGAGGAACTGCCAGTTCTCTTTTCCCCTCACAGCATTTCCCAGAAAATCTAGAAATTCACTGAAGGTTTGGTTTGGGGAGATGCAATAAAGTAAATTAATACTTCAGAGCTGCCAAAGGAAGGAAAGACCATCTCTTTCCTCTGGCTGTACACTCTTGTTGTGGATCTCGTGCCAGCTCTGGCAGCTGTTCAAACCTGAAGTACTGAGTCAGCCAGCAGGAAATTGGGTTAGTTTTTTGAGGTTTTGCTGAGTTGAACTGACGCATGAAGGAATCTAAATGGGTAGATTGAGTAGCCAGGGCAGGAGTGAAGGGAGTATGGGAAGGAGAGGACTGGAGAGGACAACATATATCGGGAGGCGAGAAATGTAAGAAGGCAGCCATTATACCATTGAACAATGGTGTGAGTTGACTTAAATCATCTTTGCAATGTTCCTAGTTTTCTTCCTAAGAGTGGCAAAGTGCACATTAGGCAGAAGTGAACTAGTTTAACTTTTTTAATTAGCCAGGTTTTATAAGTAAACATAGCAGTGTGGGTAATCTGCAGCTCTTTCCTATTTTTACCTTATCTGACTAACTGAAAGCAGTCTTACAATTTTTCATTAATTTATATACAATTACTCTTCTGTGAACCTCAATTCTAACATTTAAAATTGTTGTCTGCTCTTCTACAGTGGTGTTCATCAATAAGGCCAGTGTTGCATCCTCTGCTTTCCTCAATAATAGCAAGTATTACTGATAACTGCTGACAGGAAATAATCATGAAGAAATAAGGTAATTTTTCTAATTGTTCCACCTGAAGAAAATTAATTACTTGTATTCATTCCAGGGCAATGGATGTGTCACTGTACAACTCTACGTCTTCCTTTGTATCACAAAAAAATTGCAGAATGGAAAAACTTAAATATTAGTAAAGATTCCTTCAAATGAGTTAGTATTAAAAGACAATCCTGGTTGGGTTGTATGAAAAACAAAATTAATCTATTTTAATATCTATCATGTTTCTAACAGAATTTATGAATACTGAATCTACTGAACACTGTGAACTTGTTCAGCACACCACAAAAACCAAAGACAAATATGTTCACTTTAGGGTAACCACATCACTGAAAGATAAACAGACCCAGGAAATAAAAGATGGTTCTTTCTTACCCAGAAGAGGATGAAAAATAAAAATATGAAATATTATTTACCATCTGGGACAACCCTTATTATCTCAGAAGAGTTTCTGATAAAAGCAGTGCTCAGACTGTCCTCTGGTGTATGTCAGGTTAGATGTATTGTGTCCATTGGAAATATGACTCATTTCTGGTGTCACTGTCCTGAATTTTTTTGAGATCTCTTTAAGGTTTATCTCAGCCTTGTAAGTACACTTTTGAGCACAAACATACCTTATGTATAACTGATATAAAGGAGATTCTGTTTGTATGTGAAAAACAGAGAGATAAAAACATCCTTTTTATTACTCATGTATGGAATTTAGGCCTCCTCTGTGATCATGAATGAAAAAAAAAGCAACGCCCCTAAAGGCCCAAACAGTTATCTCAGACTAACTCTGTGTATAACATTAACAACAACACCTGCTTACAAGGGATTCTGTCAAGAATTACTTCACAGTTCTGGCTAGTTTATTAATACATGAATGGAGCAAAGAGATTAAAATATCCTTTTAAGCAGTGTTAGACTTACTAAAAACTAGTTTACTTGTGTAGAACAGTATCATAAGCCTATAGTCTGTCAATTAATAAAAAAAAGGCTCTGAGTTTTCTTGATCTTCAACTGTTCATCAAAGTGTTGAACATTGTTCTGTAAATAAAACCCAAAGAAGAAAAACAATAGGGGAAAAAAGCCCCCAAACTCTATCACAGACACCTGCAAGTGAGTCAAAAAAGCCTTTTCCTGCAGCCACCAGAGATCCATGTCTGGGATCTTGTTCTGCAATGAGACTTAAAGTGATATTAATTGATTGTGAATGGTCCTTGGCCTGACTTTCTAGAGCCAAACTGGTCTAAACACTACAGCAGTTCCTTTCTAATACTAAGTCTGTAATACAAAAGCAAAGGAAGATTTGAAATTAGGAATAAATCCCTCCAATTTGACCTGCCTTCACACAACAGGAACTCATCCAAACTATGTTTGTATATTCTGCATGTTATGACATCCTATCAGTATAATCTAATTAACATTGTCTCAAATTTCATAGGATTATTGTTTAAAATTAAAATAAAAAATTAAAGCTTAGACAAGCAGACAACCTATTAATGAAAACATCAAAGGGCTTTGTAACAAATTAAACATGGTAAGATCAGCCCTGGAATTATGTTTATAGTCTATTTACAGGGACTTGCAATATACAAATGTCACAAAGGACTTTCTTGGGCCTCCTGTTACAGACATCCTTTATTCTTCTGTTCTTCTGTTGGTTTGTCATTGTCGTACTGCCAAAATAGCCATGTGTTTGAAGTGAAGCTAGTCATTCAAACAAAGTTTGCACAAGTGGGTGCAAGAGATTCTCATCTGCTCAATCTGAGGTGTCATATAAAAGAAAATAATTTGATGCAAACTTTTACTAGTGATCCTAATCGTATTTTGCATGGAAATTTAGATAATGATATGGTTTTATTTTTGTTTTGATGGCAGGAAAGTCTAGAGATAATAAAAATACCAAGTGCAGCCAAAGCTTTTCCATTTAGAGAGTTTTGTAACAGGGAAAACAGCCAGAAGGGTGAAGCACCATAGTCCCAACAATTTCAGCTTGTTGACAGAAACATCAAAGAATGATTAAAATATAGTGAGAACTGCTATCTAGGAAAAAAAGAAATACAGTATGTTACTGTTATATATACATCCCTAGCCCATCAATTAAATAATAAGAAAAATAAGGAACATATTTTTTCCTTCGGTATTTGTTAGACTTTCTCTTACGACTGTGATGTTTTTGTATACATTTTTGAGTCTGCCTTAAAAGAGAATACCTGGAAGAATTCATCATTCACCAATGAATGAAAAATTGTAATGTATTATTTAAGGAAACATGGGTTTTGTCTCTCTTTGTGTGTTAACTCTTCTCCATACATTCTAATAATTTTCTGATCACTGCAACAAATCTTTCTTGCTAATATCTTTTCAAATACAAGGGAGTTTGTAAAAGTCAACAGCCTCATTTGGGGGGAAATTCTTTTATTTGTCCCAAAGACCCAGCAAAAATACTTTAGACTTCTAAAATCTTAACTTAAAAATGATGCTTCCTATGGTATTGTCAGCAGCAATCAGCTGTTACGAAAATATGTCTTCAAGCCATGGCGAGTCAAAACAGTATTCTGAAGTTCAGCAAAATTTTGGTACTATAGGGCTGAGACAGCTGAATAGAAGAGGTTGCTGATATTTGGTTTTGAACTAAAAAAATCCCCACGGTTTTATATAGTCATCTCTTTATTTATACTATCAAAGTAAATTCAGCTCTTCCTAAAACGACCTTTGCAGTCAGACTGTCAGGCCAGCAGCATGATGTGATACCCTGTACTTGCACTAACTTGTTTATGGAGGGCCTGCAGCCCTTAGCCCAGAAACTCACACCCGCACTCAATGCATTAGACAACTTCCTATCCTAATTAAATCTGGGTGTAAATTATTTTTCAAATGCATAGAAAGGAGGTGGGTGGAGTGTCAGAAAAGGAGAGCTTACCTTTCAGCCTGAAAACACATGGGTTTTGTACCTCAGGCACGATACTGCTGAAGAAGTTTGTTGGGCACAAACACTGCAGAAAGGCTAGCTGTTGTGCCATAGAATATCACAACAGTTAGCATAACCAGGAAGTCATGAAGTAGCAGAAGCTGTTTTGAGGACACGTAAACAGTCTCAATTATTCCAATTGAGCATGTTGTTAAAGATGCTGCATATTGTATGCAGTAGGACAACACCAGTTATCTCAGGTCAGGGTCACTTAGCAATTTCTGTGCTGTTTATTTGCAAAAATATTTGGCACTTACTGATCTGTCTCGTAGGTGACTTGGATTTTGGTATGAGGTTGCCTGCATGTAATCTGACTTTATATATTATTCATAAATAATGTATTGCTCTTTATAATTTATAATATTATAAATGAAATCTAATGTAATGTGGCTTCTAGTAAAAACAGATTGATCTGAGAATTCTGAAGGCAGGAACTGAAACAAAGAGGAGGTGGTTAGCTCACATCCAAAAATCTGCTGAAGGGTGTCATGACAGCACACTTCTTATGCTACACTGGGAGTGAGCTGCTTGTCCTTGATCTTAAAGAATAATGCTTTTATTTCTTGAAATATGTGAGGTCTGGCCTCATTTGTCATCTGGTACCCAGAGGTAGGATCTAGGATAGGAAGGCTCTGCAGAGGGATCTGGACAGGCTGGATCATGGGCTGAGGCCGATGGTGTGAGGTTCAACAAGGCCAAATGCTGGATCCTGCCCATGGCTCACAACAGCCCCAGGCAGTGCCACAGGCTGGGGCAGAGTGGCTGGAAAGCTGCCCAGTGAAAAAGGACCTGGGGGTGACAGTGCCTGGAAAGAGCCAGCTGTGCCCAGATGACCAAGAAAGCCAATGGCATCCTGGCCTTGATCAACAGCAGTGTGGCCAGTGATGCCATGAGGATTTTTTGCATTTTCTTTTTATATACCTTTTATGTATTCTCGGTATTCTTAACATGCATACTTATAATTCTTTAAGCTTGATATCTTAGCATAGTCCTGGTATTCTGCTAAGCCAGAAGACCAAACATTGTAAAAGCCTCACAGCTGAGGGCCAGAAAGCCTTACGCTATCTTGAAAAACCAAGACCCTCTCTCTAAAACGTGTTTTGTAAATGAGACTCAAGCCCCATCTGAGAAGAAATACTTTAGAATAGAGGGATGTCACACCATTCATTTAAGCTCCTCATTAGAGACTCTTTGTCAGATATACTAATTTACAAAGTCTATAAAATTGTATACACGATATACTGTGTGTACATTTCAGCATATTCCACCTTGGCGAATTAATATACCATAAAAATCCTTTTTAAATACCAAGGTAAAAACCCTTTTATCCCTTACTGTGTCTGGCTCTTAATTCTAAGACCAGAGAAAAAGGCATCACCAGCAGGACTAGGGTACTGGTGAGGCCACACCTTAAATCCTGTGTTCAGTTCTGTTCCCTCTCTGTAAGAAAGACATTGAGGTGCTGGACTGACTCCAGAGAAGGGCAGCAGAGCTGGGGAAGAGTCTGGAGCACAAGTCCTATGAGAAGCAGCTGAGAGAGCTGGGGGTGTTTAGCCTGGAGAAAAGGAGGCTCAGAGGAGACTTTACGGCTCGTGACAACTGCCTGGAGGAAGAGTGTAGCCGGGGGGGGTTGGCTTCTTCTTCCAGGCAACCAGTGACAGGATGAGAGGAAATGGCCTCAAGTTGTTCCAGGTGAGGTTCACGTTGGACATGAGAAGAAGATTCTACATAGAAAGGTTTGTCAAGCCCTGGACTCCCCAGGCAGGTGGTGAATTCATTAACCTCTACAGGTATTTCAGGAAAGGCTGGACATGGAACTTAGTCCTATGGCCTAGCTGACAAGGTGGTGATTGGTCAAGGGTTGGACTCAATGACATTGGAGGTCTTTTCCAACCTAAATGATTTTGTTATTATGTGATCTCTCAGCACAGACCAACCAGCAGGGCCATCTCTTCAGAGTAGCAGTTTAAATCTTCCTGAATTTTCTGGGATGTTGGGAAAATTCAATCACTGCAGTAGAACCACAAGTGTAAGTATCAGGCTCTGCAAAATGGTAAGGTGGTTTACCAGCAGTTTAGCTGTATCTCAGGATGTACTTGCTTGCATATCAAGTTGTATTCTGTTGTATCTCAAAAGTATGTACTAGAAACAAGTGCAAATATAACAGTCAACACCAATATGGTGCAAAAATGCAATCCAAAGCCTGCACATGGCCCTCAACCTATAACCCCAGAGACATGAGAAAAACTGGTAAGCTGGTGTGTTTTGTCCCCTGTCCTCTGAAGATCCTGGGCCTGACATCTGGGTACAAGCCACCAAGTGCCTGGCTGGTGGTGGGGCGGGTGGAACACTCCAGCCTGGGCACCTGACAGAAGAGTTTACATAAAAACCCTTCTCCCTCCTGTACAGTCACGCGTAAGTTAAAAACCTCACTTGGGGCATGTATTAAGGTTTGGCAGAACAAAAGAGCAGCCTCCAAGCCCACACTAGAGATAAGAGCCAGGGTGTTTAAATGGATGTTTCCACACAAGTTTATGGTAGTCTCAAATCAAAGAATAGACCAATTCACTGCTGCTAGAGGCATGCCCTCTCCATTACTGAGCACAGAAAAGCCTGAAAGGAATAGACAAGGGTATTTTACTGTGCTCCATTTGACCATTGCTACGCTATTACCTTGATAATTACTTCAGTAAATGTAAAATCAGCATTTACCTTGCAAGTCCTTTTCCTGTTGTAATTATATTCCTGCCTACCATTTTCAGCAGAGAAAGAAAGGAAACAAGTACTGCAGATGTAATTAATCTTAAAACCTAAAAATCCGTAAGAAATTTAATTCACAAAGAATCCTGTAAGTACTGTCCTCAAGTCAATGAAGACACTGAGAGCTTCAAAAGGACATTCAAAGAGAGCTCACATTAGCAAAGTTAAAAATTATTGTCCAGACTAAGGTTGAAGGAGACAGAAAGACAGAATTGTTGCCATCTTCTTTTAAAACAAAGTGGTATTGCTGAAAATTAAAATGATCCAAGGAAAGCTAACAATTTTATTAATGTAAATTCATCCTATATGGAAAAGAAAGATGACAGAAAGTTGCCAGAACCTATGGGATAAATGGAAATGTTCAGTTTCATTACAGTTGATGTACAATTGATCCAAGTACTAAATTTAATTGAAAATAATAATAATTTTGAAATACGGAGTAGCATACCAGGTCAGCTCTAACATGACAGTAGTTCTAAGTAGTAGTCTTTCAAATCTGAGGAACTGAGCACATGATAGAAAGCAACCTTTCTGTGACAGCATCACAATCCAAGGACATGGTGTCTTAAAAACATGTGTGTCCCCTTGGTTCTACTCTGGTCCATAACGCTGCCTGCTTGCTTAGATCAGCACCTCTTGCAGTCATTGTAGCCATCTCCTGTACAGATGGAAGGTAAAAAGGTTTAAATGCATGTTCCAATTCAGGTAGAACAGATTGAATCTCATCCTGCGGTCAGCCACCAAAAAACAAGGCAAAGAAAACATTTCTACACCAACATTTACAGATCAAAGAAAAACAAGTGATAAGCGGTGGAGATATAAGTCAGAGTAAGAATGATATAATCATCACAGTCCTTTGGTTGTTATAAATGCATCCTACAAAGCCTAGGAAAGGGAAGCCTGGGCAAATAAGATGTTCAGCCTGACTGGAATTGTCTGTCACTTCTGAGAGAACTGCAGCTGAGGGTCAAAGCATGTTAAATAATTTTCCTCTGGAGTGTCTTTCAACAGCAACACTGATAGTGCCATTTGTGATGATGTTTCTTGTGGGGTACTTAAAAATTAACATTAAAAGACTGAAATTTTTGCCTCAGTTTTACTGAGTAACCAGAAGATTGGGTGATTGTTGGGGCTCAAGAGTCCACAAAATTGTGTTTGGAATATCATGACAATGGACTTTAAACAGTAAATAAAAATACTGAAATTTGGATTTTTTGAACAGTCTAATTGAAAGCACCAGAAGGAATCTTCTGGTGACATATGAACATTTCCACAGTCGGTGACAATCAGTCAGCAATTCTAGTAAAAAATTACTATAAGTAATTGTTTCTTCTTTTTTGCATATCTACAAAGTAGGTGCAGAAGTCAATATATAAGAATAATGAAAAAGGAATGCACATGTAACTTTAAAACACCATGTTTAATCTATTGGTTTGATTTAGTTTCTTTGCTTTATTTTGTCTGATTTGAATGCCAAAAGGATATACCACTATGGCAAGTAGTGTTCTTTTTGACTGTCTGTTACTGAAGTGTGCATGAGAATGGAGAGGAGCTCCAGCAGGAATTTTTCCCTGTTAGCAAGCAATGGTACCTAAGTTTGGAAATGTGATGGCTGTTTTAAAAGCTACCCAGACAGAAAAGAAAACACAGAATAGTGGTAAGAAAATTAGAAAATAAACAAATATAAAAGAAAATAAATATTTTTTGCATTAGAAGATGTCATAAATGGAAAATATTTATAGCAAAACATTAGTAGATCAAGACATCTGTGAAGCAAACATGTCCCACTGTGTATTAGTAAGATATATAGAGATAGTCTGTGAAAAAAGGGAACAATTTATCAGGTTGCTTGTACAGTGAATAATAACAAACTTGTAATAAAGTAGGAATTACAGATTATAAGTGTTCATAAAATTACTTCATGGCAGAAAATGGTTATAATAATTCTGACTCATTTTGCACCAAAAAAAAAAAAGACCTTCAGGCAAGACGTGGGAAGACAGAAGGATCCAAGGGCACTTTCCTTCAGGCATGAGAAGCCCAATGCAAAGGCAAATACTTTGCTCATTTGTATGTGTTTTGTATGCCGAGAGAAACCAAAGACATCCAAAGGTACTCAGAGGTCTGCTCACTGACATCGCTGAATCTAGATTAAGCTATTCAGACCCTTGGAGAAGATCTTTGCAGACTGCAGGTAATAGACTGTGGTGAGACTAGGAAGACACCTTTAGAATCTCCCAACATAGAAATCAAGATGTATTTTGTATGAACAAGAGACAGAGGCTCAAATGCACTTTAAAGCTTCATATCAGCTAACTCCTCAGCTGATATACGGAAGTAGGGAGAAAATACTATCACAAAATGTGGTGTCATGAAAATTCTATTTTACAAAGTGATTCTTTCCTTTCTTCCCCAAAAAGACTTAATTTTAGTTATCATCACATTTCAGTCCCTCCAAATGATTTTTGCATTGTGCTTTTAAAGTTTAAAACAAGATCTCTCAAAACCAGCAGGAGTTTTCAACTGCAGAAAATCTAGGATACATTCTCTTAATTTTTACAGATTACACTGGAATTCTTTAAAAGTTCCCCCATGTATCTAAATGAACATAAACCATGCATGTCATTGACACTTGACTGCATCTGGATGTGTGCAATTGAGACTGGAGAAAAGAGCCATGTTCTGCTTCAGCTCCAGCTATGTTCTACTTCACTGTTCCTGGTGGGAGCTGGCTCTGGTCAGGTTGACAGTATTGAGTTCATCTCCATCTCTACATCATGAAGGAAAGGGAAGAAAATTAGCCTGACAGTCTGTTCCTGTTCTTCTAGGAGTCAGACTGACACATAAAAGGCAAAGAAACTGTGTTGAATTCTTTGTCCTGTTCTGGGTTTGTATGGATGGGCTCTCACTTTCCCAAAGCAGTGGTTTGCAACACTCAAAATACAAGTATTGGTCGTCAGACTCTTCTAGCACTTTAATTATTTTTCCTCAGTTCAGCAGATCTGCACTGACCTCACTCATGGGTCTTCCTATTGTTTCTCTAGAATGTATCAATTTCTTCATACTTTCCCTCATGCTAAAGGTTCACACTTTGTTGAATTTCTTTAATGGAGAGGACAAAGCTAAACCAAATCCTACCATAGACCCAGCTGCATGATCATGGGAGTGCAGCCCTCCTTCCTGATACAGCAAGGCATTCCCTGCTTTCCATAATACTCCTTTTTTTTTTTTTTTGTTAAGTGGACCTGCAGTAATATTCAGTGACTCTGATAGATGATGTGTCTTCTTCACTTAATTTAAGTCTTTGGGGAGATAAATTTGTACTGCTAGTATACACAGTGCCCGAGGCTGAGGAAGACACAGATGCCAGTCATCTGCTTGGCTACATTCCCTCATAGGGAGAGAGCCTTTTCTGCTCTGGAAACTTACCAAGACTGTTTAGTGTATATTTTTTTTTTATTGCAGAGTACCTCTGTGCTTTACTGTACAGAAAAAGTCATATTCTTTTTCTTGTCCTTCAACTGCCTCCATCCATCCTGGAAATTGTGCCAACACAGGACAACAGTCAGTGGGACTAAAGTGAGGATTGAAGTTAAAGTGCTTAAAACAGCTGGAGAAATCTGCATGCTTGAGCATTCACAGCCAGTAGCCCTGAGGGATCCTGGCAGGTGGAAAAGGGCCAGGAGAGCCTCGTGGAGAATCTTGCACTACAGCTATGCTCACATCTATTTATTTTAATTAAGTAAACACATTCTATATTTTTGTCGTCTGCATAATAGCATTCTGGCATTCTTCTGAAGCACTAAGATGATTTCGACTCAATATAAGACTGAATAAATCAGTGGCAGACTATGGTGCAGAAATTACTGCATCCAGTGAATGCCTGTGTACATCCTGGGATAATCTGAGACAATTTTTGAAAATATCATCTGTGCAGAGATTTTTTTTGTGCAATTTTTCCTATTAATCACTGGTGAAATTTGACTGAACTTGGATGAAATTAGGGCAAGGATGTTTTAATCCAGTCATCCAGTGAGCTCTGTGTGCCCTTTCTCCCCCTCCCTACTGCAACATCTCTGTGCTATGACTGGGGGAGAATAATCAGTATGTGTCTCATTTTTCACTAAAGAGAGTGTTATGGTTATCTTTTATGTAGTATACGTCAAAAACATGTTCCCTTCAGGCGCTGTCTGTCAGATGCTGGACTCAAACTGTGTCAAATTGACAGTGAATATTGAAGGGGCTAATTGTGAAAAGTAACACTGATCATTTCCCACTTACTGAGTAGGTATACACTCTTCTCTAGTTCTACTATATCTTAGAGGAAACATAATTCTATACTAGAAAATTAGTTTTACTGTATCTTTCCTTTCTGCAAGCATTTGCAGGCCATGGTTTGAAGTCAACAATGCTGGTGAAGCCTTAGCTTTTACAAAAAAGTTCAGCATTAAAGTAAGAGAAACCCAAATATTTTGCTCAGACTAATTGGTATATACCCCGCAAAAAACAGCTAAAGAGGTTTCAGTGTTCTCATGACATACTATATAAGGTTGGAAATCTATTTTCTGTTAGTCTAATAAACGATCTGGTTAAAAACCAAAAAGCATGCATTGGAATTATTTGTGAGGAATCTGCCTTTATATTCAGATGCAACCTACCTGAAGCAATCTGAAAGCTTGCTTTACTGAGCCCTGGAAGCCCTTCATTTTTCTTCTTGAAGAACTGTGTATCACTTATCAGCAGCATACTCCCATAAACTTAGCCTCCAAGCCTGGGACGGGAACCCTTTGGAACAATCTTAGCTCTTCCTCCCTCTCCTTCCACTCACCAACTATGGGTCCGCAAGTGATTTTTTTCAACAGGTTCCAAATTTGCCATATACACCAAATCAGATGCAAAAACTTCTGTCACTGAAAGATCAAGTCTGAACTGTGTGACTTGTGTAGTTTCATAATGGAGTTTGCACGGGATAAACTTTCTGAGCTCCTCACTAAGAAGCGCTGGAAACACTTTGTGGTTCTGTGTTGAGAGCTGTGAGCTTGGCCCCAGCCGAGGGGGCCATCCTCTGCACACACAGGCACTGGTAGTACTGCACACCAGTCCTGCCCCTCAGCTGGGCACCTCTGCCTGCAGCATCCTGCAGGGGAGCAGCAGTAGGATGCCCGAAGTTCGTTCTGTGTTATAAATAAGGAACAACTCTTGTTTAATTAAAAAAAAAATAAAATTATTGACAAAAAAAATAATTTAAAAAAATAAAGTTACAAGAGTCAAAATCCAATTAAAATAACAGTAAAAACCGGGAACCAGAGATCAGAGACTCTAGTGGCCAAAAAGGCTCTCTGCCCAGGACAGAAACCTGCAGCGCTGGGTTTGTCCTAGCTATTCCAAGACAAAAAAGGTACTTAATCCAAGCTCTAAAGAGTTTGAGGGAGATACCACAGCCCCAGCCTCCAGTCTCTGCCAGTCAGGACTGGAAAGAGCCTGCTGCAGTCTTTTTGCGCCCTCTTTTATTCCCTCTTGGCCACGCCCAGAACCGCCCACAGCCCCGCCCACACGGCAGGCGATAATTGGTTGCTCTCCTGGTGATGTCAAACCCATCCACCAATGGCTCGTTATGTGGGCGGGGACAGCCCCTTAGTGATGTCACTGGGGGTAAAAGGCGGGAAAAGCCCTCATTAGTATTCAGCGTTGCCCTGGAGCCCAGTTCCAGTCCAAGGGTTCTGAGCTAAAAATAGCTCCTGGCCACTGGTGGGGGTCTGATGTCCCTGTAGTAATGCCAAACTTAAATCCAAGTGAACAGAGGTAGAACACGACTTTAAAACACTAAATAACGTCACAATTCTTTCCAAATCATCAAGAAGTCACCGAGGAGCAATAAAATAACTTTTCCAATAAGAGGGGAGGAGGAGGGAAGATCAAATAATATTTTTTACAAACAAATTGCGTTCTACTAATGCAGAACTCCAAAATAAGAGGAAAATGACACTTAAAATTAACTTCAAGCATTTTAGGGAGGGATAAAAGGTGCCCCTACTCGAAAGGAAATTTAAAGATGGGCAACTGAATATTATAAAAGTTTTATCAAAATTAATGCGGGTGAACTTAAGATTTGGTGACTGTAATAAATAAAAAGGGGTGGTATCTTATTTTTATACAATAAATAGAAGTTGGAGATATCTAACTTGAGATAACAGGAACAAATGGAGGAACATCACAACCATTTTATAACTGGGGAGTAATTAACAATTAATTCTTTCATTAACAAACTTAACTCCATTAACAATCTAACCCATGGTCACTGGGCAACAATTAACATGCGAAAGCCAATTATGAATTTTTATAAATAACATTTTGCAAGCAGTTTGTCTTGCTTGCAAGACAAGCAAGAAGATAATTACCAAGACAAGAGAATCACAGACCCCGAAACTGTTTTACTAGGCTAGGCCACAAGCATTGTTGTCATAGCTGGCAGCTTATAGTCAGCTGCATAAGTTGGGCTATGAGAGCTTTGTTATCAAAAAAAAGGTAGACTTGCCCCACTTTTGCACGTTCCCTGCCTGCCTTGTGCTGGCTTTAGCAAACTTACAGTCTTGTGTTCAGACAGATCAGGAAAATATTTTTATTTTTATTAGTCCTCTTAACTCATGTAGGGAAAACAGAACAGTACAAAACTGGTGCTATAAAAACATTGGAAAGTTATGAATGGATAAATAAATATAATAATTTTCTCTATAAAGTGTAAGAAATTGGTATGTAGATCCTTTGGAAAATACTTCTTCTTGGAATATACTTAAACCACATCTCTGTTACGAACTCTCTTATAGCCTGTTGGCAGGGTCAACAGGAAACTTAAAGTCAATGAAAATGAGCAAGGGCTTAAAACTACAACTCGTTTACAAATGTCTATGTTTACAAACCCAGCTAAGGATAATCTCATTATTAAAACGATTGCTTAGCTTCCTGTCCTGCCACTGCAAGAAAGCATAACATTGCTATTTCCAAGCAGTCAGCAGTAAAAATTAATTTGGTATGTTAACTGTATCTGACTGCGTAATTATAGGTAAGAAGCTCAAGGATCTTCAAGAAGCCATTTATCTCATTTCTGACAAATGCTATCCTAAACTTCTTGAAAAGACCTCCAATATTATGTATATAAAAGAATATTCCACACTATTCGAGACAGCTGATCAACCTAGCCCAAATTCCATGGGCTCCCCATTTCATGATGGAGTTGTGTGCGCTATAAGAGAGGACTGCTTCATAACTGAATGGCCCCACCTTGTAAACCCTGACAAAAGCCTGCAAGGCTCTCCGCTGGCAAACTCCTCTGACATCAGACAGACTTTCTGGCAGACAGCTACTGCTCTTTCACACCCCTGTATTTTCCACTGTATTTCTCAAAGCTATGTATTATTATGTTTTTAAAAATAATGACCATTCTCTCAATACACATTGTATACTTCACTTTATGTACTTAAAGAAAGAGCAGTAGAGTCCAAATGGGGCTTTCTCAAGTTTCGTTAGAGTTTTCTCTTCAATGAAAAGTTCTTTCCATCTTTTTGTACTAAATAATTAAAACGTAATAATTTTTTATCTTTTCTTCTATGTTTTTGACATACATGCATAAGTTTGTGGGCAAAAGTAGCTGTAAACACACTGAAAAGTATGAACTATAGAAGACTCAACTCTCAATTTCACAAAACAAAAAGTACTCTCTTTCATTATACCTGTGAACAGAACTGATTAAAGGCTATCAGAAACATGGAAAAACAGGAAAGGAAAGATATTGGTACCTGTAATCTCAGGAGGCTGCCTTCATGCCATTGGAATCTAAGGCAAATTTAGATCATCAGTGGATTTCCTCCATAAACTCACATCGTGCTTCTTCCCCTGTAGTGGGTTGACTCTGGCTGGGTGCCAGGCACCCACCAAAGCCTCTCTCTCATTCCCCTCCCAAATGGACAGGAAGAGAAAATACAGCAACAGTTCATGGGTTGAAATAAGACCAGGAGAGATCACTCACCAAATACTGTCGGGGGCGAAACAGACTCGAATTAGAGGTATTAATTGAATTTTATTACTAACAAAATCAGACCATGATAATGAGCAGAAAAATGAGATTTTAAAACACCTTCCTCCCACTCCTCCCTCCTTCCCAGCTCTGCTGCTTCCTCCCCAGCAGCACAGGGAGACAGGGAATGTGGTTATGGTCAGTTCATCACATGTTGTTCCTGCTGCTGCTCAGGAGAGGAGTCCTTCCCCTGCCTCAGCGTGGGATCTCCCCCATGGGAGACAGTTCTCCGTGAACTTCTCCAGTGTGAGTCCATCCAATGAGCAACAATTCTCCATGAACTTCTCCAGTGTGGGTCTCTCTCCACAAGGTGCCGTCCTCCAGGCACAGCCTGCTCTGGTGTGGGTCCCCCACGGGGTCACAACTCCTACCAGGAAACCTGCTCCAGCATGGGCTCCTCTCTCCGTGGGTCTTCAGGTCCCTGCCAGGACCCTGCTCCAGCACAGGCCTCCCATGGGGCCACAGCCTCCTCTCAGGCATCCACCTGCTCCAGCATGGGTCTCCTCCACAGGCTGCAGGTGGATCTCGGCATCCCTGTGGATCTCCATGGGCTGCAGGGGCACAGCTGCCTCACCACGGTCTGCACCACGGGCTGCAGGGGAACCTCAGCTCTGGTGCCTGGAGCACCTCCTGCTCCTCCTTCTGCACTGACCTGGGTGCAGTCTGCAGGGCTCTTCCTCTCACATATTCTCACTCTACTGTCCTCTGGCCATAATTACACATGCATGATAATATTTTTCTTCTTAAATCTATTATCACAGAGCTGTTACCACTATTTCTGATGGGCCCAGCCTTGACCAGAGGCACGTCCATCCTGGAGCGGGCTGAGACTGTCTCTGCCAGGCATGGAGGAAGCTTCTGGCAGCTCCTCACAGAAGCCACTCCTGCAGCACCCTCACTACCAAAACCTGGCCATACAAAGCCAATACATCCCCTAAAAAAGGGTATTTTTATCTGTCTGGTATGTTCCTTTGCAGCACTAAAGTTAAGTATACATTAAAGGGAATTTCACTTCTGCAGGAAACATTAATTGGTAGGAAGGAGCAAAATTCCGAATAATATTACTACAAGCAATTCTGAAAAATGCCTTTATGGAAACAAAGAAATGATCTTACAGAAATGTTTCATGGGAATAACACTGTGTTTCTTGAAAAATATCAATTACATTCTCTTATAAAAGACAAGATTGAAATAACAATATTATAAAGGTACAAAAGATGATAGAGAAAATCACCCTGAGATACCTGATTTCAGTTCAAAGTGGTTCAAAATCAAGTCTTCCTTAGAAAAAGACTGAATTTACCAACACATCATCAAACAGCTCTCATTTGAAATTTAATTAAATTTTGGCTTTACATTTTGGAATGCATTAATTATTACAAACATACTTTACTAATAAAGCTGTTACAATGCAGCAAATTCACAACGATGCTCAAAAGAACAATATTCAGGAATCATATTATCAAGTAAAGGAAATATGTAAGTCTGAAAACTACACAAACATCAGGTTTTCAAAGAGATCTAAGCCACTTTTCTATTCTATGGGCTATATCAAAGCAAAATTTTCCTGCCATTTGCACCATTAAATAGTTCATATAGTTAGTGTGTACAGTATATGACATAAAAACATACAATTACTGGGAAATTAATTTTGATTCCAATAAGATACTGGGTTTTTTTAAATATCATTTTTCACATAGAAAGTCTTGTTAATCACAGCACACATAAATATTTTAACAACTGGAAGTCCTCCATTCCTTAACAATTCTAGATCAACTGCTGTGGAAATCCATGAAAAGTGTTAGTACTTTGCCTGCCTAATTATTACTGTAGTGATAAATTTGTAATCTCTTGGGATCCAGACACAGAAGCTTATTAAATAAGATTTCTTGCTGAAGATGTTTATAAATGCCACACTTCCTGTTTGTCAACAGTGGTAGGTATTGCAACACTTAATGAACTGGGGAAAGATGTGTCAGCTTGATCTTTAGAAAAGGATTAACATGTATCTAAAGTGAGCTATCTTTTGAAGTCTTGTCAAAACAAACAAAAAACTCTTATACTTTGAAGTGTCAGCAAAAAGGTGCCATCACACTCCAAGAAAAATTGTTTGCCAAGGAAACTAAATCCACTAAAATCACAAATAGTTATTATCATACTTAAAGATATGTTCCTTAAGAAGTCCAGTCAAATCAGTGCAATGATTTACATGCTTGAGGTTAAGCAAGGAACAATAAATAGAAGTTTATTTCCATCTGTATGATCTTTGTATGACCTGGTGATTGAATGGATGACATGGTGACTGAGTTGTTGTTTCAGGGAGATGGAGCAAGTTACACTTACATTCAATAAGCACAGAACTAATTAGTCTGTCCAGCCAACACGCTTCACTAAAGTAAGGATAGGTTACACCAAAACTGTCCATGTCAGTCCTTGTCAAAAGGCATGAGGCTTCACCCCACTTCCCTTAACCCCGTGCTCTCCTCTGTCCTGCCACACCGAACACTGACACCAGCCTTGTGCTGACCATCATGCAAGATGTCAGTGTGAAGAGACTAAAACCTTTCTTTCCAGAAAGAAAATAATAGAGTGGAATTCAGAAACTCATACACTGATGTCACACTAGCATTCAAGGGAAGCTTGAGATGAAACATTAGGAAAAAGCAGGCTTACTGGAGGAATGCACACACAGCCATGCCAGCACTGTGTGCTCCTTTCCCTGACCAAAACCCAACTGTGCTCACTGCCAAAGGCAGGTGGGCACCTCTGGCCTTCCTACAGGCTCCAACAGGGGTATATACACAAGGCACCTTGAGGGAAGATCCTTAGTTTGGTCCTTTTTACAAAGGACAAAAATACTGAATCTCTATCAACTTGCTTCTAAGTTGTGAATAAACAGGCATTTCCTAAAACCTGTGAATATATGAGTTTTTGCAAGGTGTAATGGAAGGTATCTGGATCCATTTCAAAACAGATTTCTAAGACATTTCTGAGCTGCAGGCTACTTGTAGACTATAGCTACAAGGCTATAGTCTACAAGTGGAATTCTAACAACTTTGACAAACAGCTTTTATTCTTTCTGTACCAAGCCTGACATATATCATTGGAAAAGCTAATAGAAGTCACCTGACCTCCAGAAAACTGGTGTTGCTGTGACATTAGTAAGAATTTTGTCATCAGGATTTTTAAATTTTTCTAAGTTTTGCATCTTCACAGATACACAGAGGAGCAGCACAAACATAACCCTATTAATATTCCAGTTATTTCTTTCTAAATAACAACACCTCAGTGAAATCAGGAAGCCCTCCAATGCTTGTAGTACTTTGTTTATTCAGAGTCTTAAATTTTCTCAGCACTTACAGTATAATTGAGAAAGAAATAAAGAGTCCATGTGTAATAGAACTTTTTAAAATGAAAACTCTGGAATGTCAACTACACAAACTCCAGTTTGTAATATTTTTTCATGTCGTTGTGAACATTGAGCTTTTATCATAGATACCTCCTGTACCAAACTTTATCAGGAGAGAAGGAAAGACTGCAGGAGACAGCTAATTTACATCAAAGTTAGTTTAGAAGTTAGCATGAATTCAAAAGTTATCAATTGGTCTTTAAAACCACCTTAAACATAATCATGACTCTTAAGTTACAAAATTTTATTTCTTTCTGCATCAGAAAATCTTAAAAGATAATGTCACATATATAATACCCATAAAATTCCCTACACTGACTTTCATGTGCTTCACTATAAATATATTTTAGATCAAATTCAAGTATCAGTATAATCCCGAATTCCTCTTAGCGACATTAAAATAAACCCAACAGTTTTAGTTATTTTTTATCATATGAATGAAAAAAATTTCAGAGAAAAGGGTTTGAATAAAATCCCTATTATAACATCCAAGTTGCAAATGCAGAAGAGACAGGTGCTTTTTAGCACACTTACCCAGCCTCATGTGCATATGAGCCAATGCAAACATTCACGCTCCATGCCCTCCTGTGTGTTGAGGTAAATGGTTTCTCCAGCAGAGCTGATGTGATCCCACTGGTGTCCCAGTGCCTGGGAACATGGTCCTGGTGCAGAGGAAGCCCCTGTGTGAACCAGGTTGGGATTGATGTGGAGGTAGGGCTAATGGACCTGGGTGACTGGGTGGCAGAGAGTTGCTCCTTGTAAAACGCTCTGGTTTTTTGTGTGTTCCTACTGCTGAGGAGTGACTGTTGTTGTACATACACCCTGGGGACTAAGCCCACATTGTGTAAGGAATTTAGACAATTTTTCACAGTGAACCAAGCAGATGACCTAGTTCAAGGCTCAAGCACCAGATGCCAGAATGAACTTGCTTTGCAAAGTACTGATAAACTCTCCCTGTATGTGTGTGTCAGATCTGCACAATAGTTTTTCAAACAATGGGACCAGCTCTGCAAGGATCTCTTAATTATCTAAAATCAATCATTTCTACTTCAATTTTTTCATTTTATTAATAGTTGAGTCAGAAGTTATTACTATAATTGTACAGAAAAGTATGAAATCAATAACACATGCTGAGCTGTGGAATTTTAAATAAAATATAGAATCTCTGAAGGCTTCAAACACTTAACTTGTACTTACAGTTCATCAGAGACACTCAACAAATTTATGTAAGAACTTTTCTTGCAGTGTTTACTTATTCATAGCCCTCAGTGGTACCAGACTCCATTTCCTCAGCGGGAGGAGGTGACATTTGTTTTCTCCGGTCTGAACCTTGGACAGTCCCAAGAGCAGGTTTTATCAAACTGTTACACTATATAAGGTTGAGGAAAAAAGCTTGTGGTACTACCAGTCATGTCATTCTGGCTTTCTGATTAATCAGGAGCCACCAAAGCAAATGACAGAAGCAGTTTAAGACACTAGAGACATCAGGGCAGATTATCATCTACTGCTAAGTGGCAATAGTTGTGCTGATTTTGAAAACTTGGCCTTAGGAAGAGAGCACCGCAATGTTGGACACCAGCATTCACTGCCTGGGAGTGGAAACCTGCAGTGCTTTAATCAGATCACACCTGTGGGATCAGAAAGAACATCCTCTGCCTGTTTTAAATAATTTTAAATAATTTAACCCCCCTGGACAGTGCTGTATTTGACCTTTGTCCATGGAGAAAACTTCTTAACCTTTTCAGTAGAATTAGATGATAGAATATTTTGTAAAGTTATCACAGGGTGAAAACCTAGAGGTTTGGGGTTTATTAGTGTAGCAAATAGATAAAGAGCAAAAAACTCCAAAATGGAGGATTGCTGTAGTTTCTAAGTTTCTTCTACTTCTTCTATCCCTCCATGTTCTGCAGTAAAAGCAGTTTCAAAAGATTGGATGAAAAATTCCGCAGTTCTGGTGGGCATTTGTTAAGTATTGGTAGATAAATGAAAATATCTTTCGTTTTAAGTCCTTATTGGGTAATTTACCTTTAAAAAAGCCGTGTTATCGTGATTCTGCGGACATTCAGTGGACATTTTAAGAACATTCAGAACTCTCCAGACTCTCTGCTGTACTCCTTGCTCTATTCTTAACTGTTCTGATAAGGCTTAATAAACTATCTGTAAGCAGAAAGTGATGGATGTCTCATTAGTATTTGGGATTCCTGGCAAGGATCTCAAATCCTCCCTCATCAGGGGAGGTCTGGTTTAAGGCACAGCAAACCAACAGGTGGGATTCAAAACAGAATCTCGCACACACCGATCACACCCAGCACAGCACAGACTCATACTGACTTGTACTGTATTTTATATAGTTCATCTTTTCCAAACCCACCATCTTCCTTTTTCTTCCCTGGAGCTGAGACAAGCAGTGCCACCAGGAACTACTTGAAGCTTAAAAGGGAAACAGCACTACCTTAATGTTTCACATCACACTAAAGTATGCCTTTACACTGTTCTGATTTCAGCACCCTTGAAAGCCTGGGAGTTGTACAGCAAGGTCAGTGATCAAAAAGACAGGAACAGAACTGCCGGTTCCAGTTGAATCCCAAAAGTGCAGTGGCACTGACAACCAAATAAAGATTTTCTAGACAATCACCTTTTGACTTTCTTATCTCCATGCCAACACAGAGTTTCAGGCAGCAGCAGTCTCTAACATAGATGGGAAAGGAAAACAGTAGCAAACGTAGAAGGAGATAATGCTAGTTAGTTGGGATTAGTATGAATACAGAAGTTTTTTCCAAACATCTGAACATCTTGATTTTTTTATGTTAATTTTAGATACCTTCTTTTTTTTTTTTAATTCAAGTCTTTTAAATTGATTTTTTGTGTTGATTTCCAGGTAGGACAAATTTCAGCACCCCATCTGCTCTCCTTTTTTGCCTCATCTTAACAGTTTTGGGGAATCTTAAATCTGACTCAGTTCTAGCACTAATACAAATGTTAAAACTTACTTGACTCACAAAGAGAAGAGTTTTCTGAAATACACAGACCTGGTTGGTCAGCGTAGTGCTCTGCATACTCAGTAGCTTTCAGCTGAGTGCAATCCTCAGGTAAAAAGTTGTCTGCACTAATCGTCCAGAACAAATTTTCCTGAATACATAGTTAATGTAATCCTGGGGTCGGTTTTCTATCAGTTACCTAAGATGACATCCTTTAACTTAAACAAAAAGATCTACACATTGTCCTTCTGTAAATTTAGTCCTGTACTGTTGCAATAAAATGCAATAAAACAATGTAATTGTTAACACTGATAAAATAGATAGCAAATACGATATATGAATCTGTAAAAAAAAGTGTATGTCCTTCCTTCTTATTACTGCTATGAAAAATTAATAATTCTTCTGACAACTTAGTAGCTTATCTGAGGATGAAAAGGCATATTTTTAAAATTAGATTCAAATTACATTCTTGAAAAGAAAGGATTTCCCTTTTTAATATTGGTCTATGAGAAAAACATTTCAGGAAAACAAAAGGAAAAAAAAGATCAGGCAAATGGGTCCTATTAGTCATGGCATCACTCTTACTTAAGGACATTTAAAAAACTATTCTAGGAAAATTCTACCAATAAATGAAAACACTGTGATTTGTGAGGTAGCAATTCCCAGCTACCTCAGATAGAGAAGCAACAGAGAAAAGAAAGACAAAAAGAGGATGTGGATGTGACAGAGGAGAATGTTTGTTAGCTGGAATCAACATTATAATAGAGTTTTTCTTCATTATAGGTTGACCAGACTTCTGGAAACTCGGTAACTATCACCATGATTTTCCCTTTTATTCTTTTGTCTTTTCTGAGTTATCATCCAATACAATCCACCAGATCTGTCAGAGAAAATTAGAAAAGACTGACTGTCTTGCATAATCTTTTCTTAAAATCCCGGGAAGGTGAGTTCAGAGTCACTAGTTTAAATTCTACCTCTTCCTTCTATTTCTTTTCTTAAGGGCTATGTTTACTTTCTCTATCCTCTCTGTAAATCCCCGCAAAGAAGAAACATTACCGGAAATATGTCATCTTTTTAAGCCCTAGTGCTTTGCTTTGCCTAGCTCCATGATTTTAGCTTACAAATTACTTTTCAAAAGCAATTGCTTATGCCTTTTATTTCATACTCTTCTGTAACACTGGACTCCAGATGGTGTCAAGTGGTACAATTTCTTCTCGTATCAGCACCAATTTACATCAGCTGAGGGCTTGGACCTTTCCATTTCTCAGTTCTTATGTTTATTCATCCCCCCTAACCCACAGGGATAACTCTTTCATTTTAAATACCATGCTGTTTTTACTGTCTATCCCTTTTATCATCCTCACTGGATTCGTGAAATACAACTTACGTTAATATTTTTTAAGTGAAAATATCGACAAAATTTGACTTAAAATTGAAAACCTATTAAAAAGGATATGTAGCTCTTGGATATTGCAGTGTTTTTACAATGGAATCTGAATAAGCATCAGCCAGCATAGCTGTCTGGTTTTGGGGTTTTTTTACACTGAGGACTTAAAGTTAGTTAAAAACTGTGTCTTTCACCTATAAACAACTACCTTTACTTGGTAGCTCAGTTCTACCCCTGCAAGAATTACCCTGGAGATCCAAACACTGATAAAGTACAGTGACTCACATGCTGGGCTGGAGGAATACAGCTTGTTGAAAGAACCAATCTAGGTAGCATATTCTCAGAACTTGTTCGTGTCCCTCTCTGCCATATGCACAGCTAGCTCTGACACCACACAATCGCAAAAGATTTTCTGGGAGAGGTTGCTTGGAACACAAAGAAAAACCAGAGGTGAACTTCATTCTTAAACCTGTTCAAAGTAAGACAATCTGTAGAACCTTTTGTATTGTATCTGCAATTCTTACAGTTAGAGCAATCAAACCTACTTTTTCAATACTGTTATGCACAGGTAGACACAGAAATGACATCTCTCTGCAGTAGTTTCCCCATCAGTGTCCTGGCTGCAGCCTGTGACACATGATTGCACAAGTTCTTATATTGTATGTGTCCTTTGTGGGCTGGGGGGTGCAGCTGCTGCTCCCTGCTGACCTCGTACCGTGAGAAGACAGCAGTAAAGACAGAAGAATGTCAAGTGTCAGTCTGTCTTTCAAAAACGTTGATTCAATCCAAAACAAGAAAAGGGAGATTGAGATTATATAAATAATGGAAAAACTTCACACAAAACTCAACAACTCCCAAGGTGGAAAGGGAGATCGTGGAATCTCTGTCCTCTGGGATTTTCACCATCTGAGTGGGCTAAGCCATGAAAAACCTGACCATTAATGTTACCCCTGCTAAGAGCAGGAAGCAGACCTGAATGACTTCAGAAATCCTTTTCTACCTAAATTATAGTATGAAAATAGAGAATGATGATTTTAATGGGATTTTTAATAAGTTTAAGGTTTGCCCTATGAGCAAATACAATTGGCAACATCCTTCATTAACTATTTTGTCTCGTATTAAAAGCCTACCCATAGTCAAGATCTTCTCAGTATGATATCCTCTCTGTAATTCTTAAGCATTTTGAACAGAAAACCTAACAAAAGCAGTGTCCTGTACTCCTGACCAAAATTTACAGCAACAGATAACACATCTCATAACTTTCCTTTTACAGATTTTTGCAAGTCAGATTTTGCTGCATCAGTTATGAATCGGAGACTTCCCTTAGTGGTCAGAATGGCTAATTTTAGTATTTATTTAATTTTAATTATCATTGCTATTGCTGCTATTCTGTCATTAGTGATGTAAGATGAAATATGGAACTCTTAGGAAAACCACACACTTGTAACAGTAATGTTGTATCTCTCTGAAAATAATAGTATATTTAACAAAAGTATAAAGTTAAAAATAATAGTACATGAAAGAACTTAAAATCCCTCCATTTCTTTTTCTACTCTGAACATACATCAAAAAAAAAACCCAAAGACAGAATCATTTTGAGGTAAAACGGAGAAAGATGAAAGAATGACACATATATCTTAGGTGGTTGTAGTGCAGCCATAGAAGATCAATATAAGCAAAAATCCACAAGAAATGTAAGATTTTTAAGCAATACAGAAGGTAATAAACTATTAATTGCTAAGGGGAGCACAGGCAACAGAAACATAGCTGAACTTCCTGAGTTATCTATTACAGGATTATATTGTGTTGGTGTTTATAGCACACACATAGCACTTCTGGAGAGAACGTTTTGTGTTTTACCCTTAATGATATTCATATGCTGTACACATGTCTCATTTCTGACACTTTGGGCCATGATTTCTCCTAAGCCCAGAGCACTAATAGGCATCCAGAGACACTCCAATGCAGTGGAAAAAAGAAAAAACCAGACCACAACAGTGGCAGATTAGAAAATTTGGAAAGTGACAGGGATGAAAACAAAAATTTCTGCCAGAGGAAAAGACTTCCCAGAGGAGTAGCTGCTGCTCTGCAATGCAGCAGCTAGAAAGAAGCAGGAGACGTTGGTCTTGCTGTCTATATTGTACTATGCAGAAGCACAAGGAAAAGCAATTGGCTGGAGGAAGGCAGAAAACATCTTTGGCTGTGTGTACCACTGGCATGTCATAATGTGCTTGTCATCACCACCTCATCAACAACCACCACTACATCACAAAGTTACTACTGTGCTTCAGTAGGGACTGCTATTTTGGGGGGGTGGGGGAAGGGTGGTGGTGTTTGGTTTGGGTTTTTTTTTAATGGTGAAACATGTGAATATTGCCCAGAATTTCACTGAAAGCAATTTTATTCACCCTATTAAAGACTGTTAAAGCACAGGTAACACAGAAGTGGAGTCACTCCCTGACCAATGAATTCTGAATCAACCAAACATATATGGGTGCATTTGTAAGTTACTTCTGTCTCCATGTTTTTCTTAATGCATGTTTTTTTCAGTTTTACTTGCATATTCAAGACCATTGTACAGGTTAAATATCAAATTTTCTTTTACAAAGATCTAAAAAAATCTAAAAAGTTGACATAAGTTTTAGAAGTTTTAGAAGTCACAGGATGAAACTATTCTGTCTTCTTATAGGTAGTTTATAAGAAAAAGGCACATGTGGAATAAGAACAAAGTCAAAACCAACAGAGATTTGCTATGCTATTCCAAGCAGTTGACTTTAAATTATTCAGAATTTAAAAATAAAAATGCAAAGGGAAGATATAAGGCTTACTAATCATATTAAGGAAGCTCATATTAATCACATTAAGGATTGTTCTCATAACTGTCATCTGTTTCCTCCTGCATGACTTTGAGAAATAAGTACTTAATGTCCATTTCCCGAGGTGATGACAACGCTACATAATTCCAAAAAGGCTGGAATGATCTGAGCACAGAGAAAGGATACAAGTGCTCCAGGTGTCTCCTCTTTGCTTCTGGTTCCTGCCTACTTGATCTTGCAATACTTGAGTGAAAAAAGCCCTACTCAGGGAATTTTCTGGGTGTGAGATGAAGTCCCCCAGTGATTCCTAGAACATAATTTAACTACATTCCTTCCCACACTGATAAAATTAATATTAAAATGCTATTTATTTGAAGTAGAAGTCATTGTAGTGCCACAGCAAATAATTAATTGGGGCTTAGCTGTGATGTGGATCAGCCTTCAAGAATGTGCAGGTTGGGGGACTATCAGAAACCACTGCTACTTCTTTCTGCCCTACCATTTAAAAGTGAAGAGGAGCAACCCCAAATTCTCAAAAACGAATAGTTGGTAACAGGCAGATGCTATGAATGCAGATTTACATCTTGGCTCAGAGGAACAGCCAACACACTCCAATAAGGAAAGGGAGGTCCAACATTCATGGCACAGTGGTGATCAAAACATAGAGTCCACAGAGAAATGAGGATTGCACAGCCTCAGGGAACCAGCTTTTTTACTCCATGTGGCTAAAAACACATGGTTCATACAATTCAAGTCCTAGGCTTAAAATTCATATAAATAATATATACATTTAGCCTCTCTCAACTCTTTCATTAATAAGGAAATTATTCATCGTAAAAACAGTTTTACGTAATGGAGGTTGGAACAGTAATCTTCAAAGTTTGGAACACCCCGCCATCTCCATGTCATGGGTCATCACATCACAAGGTAGGACCCTTTCTCTCTGTGCTGGTTTTGGCTGCACTTCACTTAATTTTCTTCACAGTGGCTGGTATGAGGCTGTGTTTTGGAATTACGCTGAACACAGAGTTCATAATACAGAGATGTTTTTGTTATTGCTGAGCAGGGCTTACACAGAGCCAAGGCCTTTTGTGCTTTTCATACTGCCACACTGGCAGGGGAGATGGGAGTGCCTGGAAGGTTGGGAGGAGACGCAGCCAGGGCAGGTGACCCCAGCTGACCAAAGGGATATTCTGGACCCTGTGACATCAGGGTCAGTGTATAAAGTGGGGGAAGAAGAAAGAAGGGAGGGTACATTTGGAGTGATGGTGTTCGTCTTCCCAAGTCACTGCTGTGTGTGATGAGGTCCTGCTGTCCTGGAGATGGCTGAACACCTGCCTGCCCACGGGAGGCAGGGAATTCATTCCTTCTTTCATTTCGCTTGTGGGGGGGGCTTTTGCTTTCCCTATTAAACTGTGTTTATCTCAACCCATGAGTTTTTTACCCTTCTGATTCTCTTCCTGATCCTGCTGGTGGGGCAGTGAGCTAGCAGCTGCCTGGGGCTTGGTTGATGGCTTGATTAAACCACAGCACTCTTCTGTGCAGCAACACATTGCTTCAGACTCAGTGGATACTCAGGGTGCTCTCTGCCCTTTGCAGGTCTGTTGCCTAAAACTGGAAGAAAAGCTTTCCAAACAATATTAAAATTGATAACATAAAGAGCAGTCTTTTAATGAAAGCTTTCAGGAGCACGTGTTATACCTATGAGCACGCTCAGCATCAAAATTTCACAATTTTTAGAAGTTTAACTAACTAGCAAGTACATCCAATAGGAGAATGGTTGCCCTGGTAACCCACCCTTGGATCTGCCCCATTAGAGCCACTCCAAGGGTTCTTAGCCCTATATCTTGTTATGTCTATGAAGTATCTTATTATTTCAGCCCTGGTGCTGGTGTTAAAAATTATTTTCCTTGAAAATAAGACCAAACAGAATTTTAAGAATATAGCATGTATGTGAGAAAGGGTAACTACTGTTCTAAAGTGTGAGAAGGTGCTAGAAACTATACAGCTATATATATTAAAAAGCTACAAAGCTACAAATATATAAAAAAGCTAAAAATCTTTAGGCAGCAGATCAGTGATGATGTTTCCTCCCTATCATCATAATACTCAAATAGTGTGACAGAATAGCTGTTGTGGATAACACAAAATATCATTGTATTCCATATCTATCTGTGCCCCAAAATTGTTACTGTCTCTTGAAGACCCTACGCGGTTGGAACTGGAATTGCGGGGCAGGCAGGAGGTGCCGGTCTCTTTAAAATGTCGGGGCACCCAAGCCCCTGCCTCTTTTGCCTGGCAGCATTTGCTGGAGGCTCTGTTTTGGGAAGGTTTCTGGGCTCGCAACAGTAGCAACAGTAGCAACATTTCACAATTAATTAGAAACTGTTTTCCGAGTAAATTTGCGAACTCTGTTGGCAGCTAAGGCTGAGCCAGTCCCTGAGCCCGGGTCACCCCACGCTGGTGCCGACAGACCAGTTTCCCCAGCATCAACACCAACACCAGCGGAGTCCCGCAGGTGGCAGGAGGAAGCGTCAGGCAGCAGCGCTCGCTGTGCCCCCAAGTCTTCGTCTGCCCCTAGAACTGCTCCATAAGCTCCTGCTCTCCCGCGAAGGTTCTTTTTATCCACCATCTCTTCTTTTTGGCCCACTTCATCTCCCAGACCACGTGGTCAGCTGGGGAGTGCCATCATGGGGTAGAGAGCTGGTTCATTTTCCCTTTGTCTTTCAAGCCACACAGTGGCCCATAGCGGGCTCCATCAGGGAAAGCATCTGGGTCCATTTTCCCTTTCCCTGCGCACAGTCAGGGCGGCCATCTCGGAAGGGGGTGGTACCCCGCCACTTTGTGTATCTCCTTGTTCCCCTGGCATTGGTGAGATTTTGCAATTTTGTATCTAGTGACTATTTACTGGGGGGGGTTTTCTTGTTGCTGTTTCTCTTGTTAGTAAACTCTTTTCACTTTTATCTACTCAAATTTGTCCCTTATTGGTGGAAAGCGATCGGCTGAAGCTAAAGAGAGGTAACTCATTTTAGAGTGTCCACCTTTTTAAATTGCCTTAAAACAAGACATAGCCCATGGGACGTGCCCTATCTCATGACAGGATATTGCTGTACCTCAGAAAAAATAGCTTTGCCATAGACCCAAATTATAAAAAGAGACATGAAAATAATTATTTTGGTGAGTATATTTCTCATAAGTGGCAATCTTGGGAAGAAACACAAAGCTGAAAATACGTGCAAGTACAAATTGTGCTGGGGCAGAGCTGGGGGAGACATGTTTTCCTGCATAATAAGCAAAAAGTAAATTGTTCTTCCAATCTAGAAAGCTAGGAGAAAAATGACATTTGTATCCTTTGGGGTTTCTGAGTGCTTACATTATTATATTCTCATTTTTTTGGAGACAGGAAGTAATAAAACTTGAACGTGCCACATCAAGGAAAAAAGCATTGCAGAATTTCAGAATAATAAGAATGTGTTTGCTCCACATTGTTCAGGATTTTAGAAAATCATTTTTAATGAAAGGAAAGTCATGGCAATACCTTGGTCACTTGATTTGGGATGGGATATGTTCGCAGTTTCTGTGTCCCCCAGGGGTTATGCCATGGTGCTTACCTGAAGAGATAGACAATTAAACATTGCCTCCTCTTTTTTGTAGGAGTTTTAGTTTACTGGCTGTTAGTATATTAGCAATCAACTAATTTGCAATTATTAGCAATTAACTAATAAAAAAAATCTGGTGAATGACTGTTAAACTGTTTTAAAAAAAAACCCTGTACAAGACATAGACTCATAGGATCACAGACTCATGGAATCATAAAATGGTTTGGCTTGGAAGAGACCTTAATGACCATCTAGTTCAAACTTCCCTGCCATGGGCAGGGACACCTTTCACTAGACCAGGTTTCTCAAAGCCCCATTCAGCCTGGCCTTGAACACTACCAGGGACTGAGCATCCTCAGCTTCCCTGGGCAACCTCTTCCGGTACCTCACCTCTCTCACAGTAAGGAATTTTTTCCTAATGTCTAATCTAAGCCTATTCTCAGTTTATTTCCTGTATTAATGCATAAAATTTGTCTGTTCTTTCAAAGTGAAGGATACTTATGGATGCTGCATGGATTAGTCATTAGTCTCTCTCTGTAAAGGCAGAGATCTGATGGAGCACTAAAAATACAAAATGTGGAACAAGAAAACACAGTTTCTCTTTTGAGGCAGCCCCTGTCAGAGCACATCACATATTTCTCACATACATGAAGGTAAATAAGCAAGGAAAAGGAGAAAGCATAAAATCTTGACCACACCTTGCACTGAAGTCACTAACATTGTAAATCAGATTTACTTTGTCTTTTTGCATCTCTTTTCTGTCTTATTGCAGCACTGTATTACTGCCACCAAGCAGCCTGTCTTCATTGCTGCACCTCACTTCTTAATCACAGTTTTCAGCACACATTAAGGGTCCACAATGCTGCAGAGAGATTACTCTGTCCTTCCAGACAGCAGGCAGGATGGTGTCGTTATGATCTTAAGATATCCTCATACTAGTTTCCATCTGGTTTGAAATTATTGGTTTGAACCCCAGTTTTTCAGTCTTGTATGAACCTGCTTCATTCGGTGTTGGAACTTAAAACACTTAGTCCCTTTTCTGTTCATTTTATCCCTTCTATTTAGATTTCCTCCTTGGATTCTTGAATTTTGACATGTTAATGATTCTTGCATAGTTTTACCTATTCAGATATTTACACAATAAGCTAATCCATGTGCTTCGGTCCTGCCTGGCTCCTCCACATATCTTTTGTGTCTGAGCCAGCAGGATGGATAAGAAAGAAGAAAAAGTCAGTTCTCAGTTCCTGGGTCAGCTGGTACCTGAGATGGCCTCAGGAATAATTTGGAACAGATGAAAATCAAAACAAGATAATGAGAGAGCCATGTGAGCACATAAATCAATGCTCTAATGGGTCACTGAAGTTCACAGCTTGATCTCTGGCACGCAGCCTGAGAGTGTGAATTGAAATAGCTACAGGAGGAGGTGAAATTTTCAAATTAGCAGCACTAATGATGTACAAATCTTGCTAATATTATAGCACCTAAGATGAGATATGCAGAAAAGAAAGTTATATACAACCAGTTCTTCGGAACTTGAAGTGTTTTAATCTACCTGCATCCACTGTGGCCAGTAGAAACATGAGTTTCAGCCAACCATGACTACATAACTATACTTCTGGTTAAAAAAGCATCCGAGCACATTCTTCTGTCCTGAGGAAATGAACAGGAAAGAGATGGATCTATGTGCCAAAAGTTTAATCCTGGGAGTTTGAAAGTGTATCTATAGGTCTGAGGGTAGCAGGTGTATGGATGTTTTCCTGAATTAAGATTCAAAACCTGATGAAACATGAATCTGGGCACCACACAGTCTTCATATATTATCAGTGCAAAGGAACAGTAGTCTTAGAAAAAGAATGTATTCCAGTATTACTAATAATATACGCAACTGTAGCTAGCAAAAACAACAAAAAACAAACAAACAAAAAAAAAATCTATGAGTCAGATAACTGCTTCAGTTTGGAAAGAAACTTTTCTGAAAAGCAAGATATTACTTGACTATTTATGTTTAATGTTCTACAACTTCTTCTAGTACATCTGCTGCTGTTTATAGTAAGGGAAGCTTATTGCAAAACTCCTGTGTGTATTTCAATATAACTTTTCTTATTTTGTCAATGTTTGGACATGTGCCAATGTAAATATCTGCTGCTTGAAATTAAACAGATAGGCAGAAGACTGGCAATACCATCATAAATCAGAACGAAGAAGGTGGTTCAGTTTGAAGCACTTTCAGATTAACATTGACTACCTAGAACCTTTGGCTGAGAATACTTATGAGTGAAAACTTTGCAGACAGAGACCAGCAACAGGCACCAAAGAAAAAGTGCTTCTAGAGACCTATTGAAGAAATTACATTTTATGATTTTCATTTCACAAAAAGAAATTAAGCTTGCTGATAATCAGTATACCACTATGATTGCAGGTCTAATTCAGGTGCAACTTCATTTAAGTTTTTACATTAGCATCAAATCACTTATCAGCAGGAAATCTGAAAATCTGTGCAAAAAAGGAGTAAAATAAGCATGAAAAATACACAGTGAAAGACAGATGCCATTACATATCTCTCTATGTACATATAAACACATGGATCTTTTTGTGTTTATGTACACACAAAAAATCAATGCTAAACACAGTGTGACCAATGTATGTATTGACTGACATTTTGCTAACAAAAGCAAACCAAAGTCATGGCAGGACCTCTAACACACTGCCTCTGCAATCCCTGGTCCTCCCCTGAGGAGCACCTGGGTGCCTCACCCTGCCAAAAGGGTCTGTGCCCTGGTGCATCTGCCGGCAGAGGCTGCATGCCTGGGGAGGGCTCAGCCCGGGGCCACGGGCCAGGGCTTGCCGTGGCTGGTGGGGGGGAACACAGAGAGATCCTCCTGGAGCACGACTTCCCACCATTCAGGGAACCACTGAGAAACTGCCTGAGTGGGGAGGACTTCCCATGCATGCTTTGACGCCATTTCTTTGGCTGTGGGATTCCTCTTTTGAGAGTGGCTGCTTGTTTTTCAGGCAAAATCTCCAAGCATAACAACTGGTCCAAAATTCTGTCTTTCTGCAGTCCAATTTGTAGTTGTGAAACTAAAATCACATTTTTTTCAGCTTACACCAGCAGAAAAAATCCACATAAGAAGAAAATGCAGACTTTGAAGGGTGTGTGGATGTGCCTTTTCTACAGTTAACTATGCTTTGTCTTTGAGAACCCCTAACTATTTCTACTGTTCGAAGTCTCTCCAGCTAACTAGGATCTACAGCAGTAGTTGGAGTCTGTACAAGTTTTCTCATCTTTCATGAAGGAATAACTCACAAAAATGCATTATTCATGACTCTTTACAGAGATGCAGCTACCTCTCTCCACAATGTTTTATATCACATTTCAGTTAAACTGAAAGAATGCTACCATAGTACAACTCTATTTAATATGTTATATTTTTGTTTGCTTGTCAAAACTGAAGTTTGAAGAGACATTTTTCAAGAAGACATAAAAGCTAAGGATAATAGAAGCAGACTCATGGGCGTGGAAACAATAACACCTGCAGCATGGGTAACATAAACTACATCTGTTGTCTTTTGTAGCAGAAGTCTGCCTTTGAAGTCAATTGGAAGCTCAGTAACCATATTATTTTAATCCCAAATTAATTTACTCTGCCTCTCACAGTAGTTGTTAGCTTCTGTGCTGTGTAAGTTCTCATTTTATGCATGGCCACAGTGTTTCTGATGAAACCACAATAAGCATTCTTGTTCATAAAATACATTTTACTTATCTACAGATGGTCCCTGAGTACAGGTGTGTGGTTTATGTGTTACCCTCCTGACATTAAGCAGTGCCTCATTCTGTGCCTTGCTCTGAGGAACAGCCCACTAAAGGTGAAGTAATGTTGATGTACCTGACTTCTGCTCTTTATTAGTGAATATTTGGAATCAATTCAGGCAAGCAAAAATTTTAAGCTTTCTGACCATATTTTCTTGTTCATAGTTTTTCCCTCATACATTCCACGGTTAGGAGCAGCAGCATCCTTCAATGGTTGCTCTAATGGTTTGGCAAAAACCAAAATGCCCGAAGTCTTTCCTAGACTAGATGGCAGTATTCTCATTTTCCTTTACATTCTCATTTACAGCACAAAACAATTCCAGCTATTTTACTACAAGTCTGGAAGCAGTCCTAATAAACTGCTCACAGCTGCAAAATTTAAAGTGAACTTTGATGCCCTTTATTAACAGATTGCTGTCAAACAGATACTTTAAACTTTCCAGTGATGGACATCAGGCAATTAAAATGGATTGGGATTGCTAAAAAGGCCAAAATGGGTAGATATTTGTGTTCATAATCCCACTGGTGTTTCTGTCAGATGTGGACAGCTTAGCACGTCCTTCCAGTGGATTTTCCAGCCTGAGGGTGTTTCCAACGCCCTCACCACATCAAGAGGTGGTGTGAGGTATGGGATACACCAGTGTGTGTGCAGGATGTTTTACTGTGGGTCCCAAGTGGAAGATCAGAAAGCAGCAAGACTGGAAGGTTGCTGATGTTGGCAATTCTCCTCTCAGGATGCTGCTAGCTCTGCAACAGGCAGTAGCTGTTCCTTTTGATGGGATGAGGGCAGCCAAGGACTTTTCCACTGTCAGCAGGCCAGGAAAGGAATAAACTGTACTAATGGTATGACAGAAATCACTTTTCCTATCAAATTAAATGTGAATATGTTAAGGCTATGTCAATTTTTTATCCTTCATTTTCAGTGTTTTGCCAAATTATCAATGGCAGCTTATGCCAGGAGAAACAAGACAGTGAGCTCCCTAAATATTATCTGCTAACTAAGCAATGATGTGCAACCAGTTTTAGAGAAAAATGTAGGTTTTGCATTTGCTGCATGACAACAGAGGTTGTTAAAATAGTCCTGGTGGATGGCGGATGACTTCATACTAAACTAGCCTCTAATTAATTTTTGAGCGCAGAGTCTGCAGAACTGACACAAAGAAATCAAAATACTGCTGCAAAATTTATATTACAACCTCATGCTAGTTAACCTAACACATGTCTAGAATCTTTAGGTCTTCCAAATAAATTTGTTTTGAAGTTAATTCGAATCAATATGTGATTTGCACAAGAATGCTAGGGAAGCAATGGTGCAAGCATAGTTTTGAATCAGTTCCAGTCTGGAGATCATACTATCTCCAGATCATACTGGGTTTGCTCTCAAGCTGTTAGTTATGCTTCCCTGCTTCTCTTTCCCTTTCCATGAAGTTATGCAGCCATGCAGTTATTCTGACAATTGGCAAATGTTTCCTTTGAAGGAAACCTGCCAGAGCATGCTAGCCAGCACTAAGACACTCCCACTCACCTCTGTAGCAAAGACGAAGCAGATTAAAGCAGGAAGGGGGAGAGTGTAGGAGAGAAGAGTGCTTAAAATTAATATATATTTAAAAATTGCAATGAGTGAGCTGGCATTAACTGCTGCAAAATTAAAGATCTGCTTATTTTTATATGGCTAGTCTAATTAATGACACCACCATGTGTTCAGGGACACTTTGTGTTTGTTGCGCATAGTTCTCACCTTCCTTTGGTGCAGCAGATCACCTACGCTGTCTTTGGTTTTGGTGTGCTGGGGCATCTCACAGCTCCAGTGTCCCCACTAGTCAGAGATGGGTTCTTCATAGAATCACAGAATTACAGAACCATGGAATCATAGAATGTTAGGGAGTTGGAATGGACCTTAGACATCATTTGACCCCACCTGCCCCTACTATGGGCAGGGACACCTCCCACTAGACCAGGTCTCTCAAGGCCTTGTCCAACCTGGCTTTGAACACTCCCAGGTTTGGGGCATCCACAACCTCCCTGGGCAACCTGTGTCAGTGTCTCACGACCCACACAGTAAAGAATTTCTTTCTAATACCTAACCTAAATTTCCTCTCTTTCAGTTTGTGCCCATTACTCCTTGTTCTAGCACTGCAGTTCCTGGTGAAGAGCCCCTAAGGCTTCCCTGTAGGCCCCTCCAGATACTGCAAGGTTGCTATGAGGTCCTTACACAACCTTTTCTTCTCCAGGCTCAACCGCTACAACTTTCTCAGCCTGTCTTCATAGGGAAGGTCTGTCAGTCCTCTCATCAGCTTCATGGCCTCCTCTGGACTTTCTCCAGCAGTGCCTTGTCCTTCCTTTGCTGGGGACTCCAGAGCTGGATGCAGCACTCCACCTGGGGTCTCCCCAGAGCAGAGTAGAGGGTCAGAATCACCTCTCTTGCCCTGCTCCCACGCTCCTTTTGACGCAGCCCAGGATTTCCTTGGCTTTCTGGGCTGGTTAATGTTGAGTTTTTTATCTACCATCACCCCCAAGTCTTTCACTGCAGGGCTGCTCTCAATCACTCCTCTGCCCAAGCTCTTGGTGTGTCTGGGATTGCCATGACCCAGGTGTAGGACCTTGCACTTGGCCTTGTTGACGTCCATGAGGTTTGGCCCAGCTTTCAAGGTCCCTCTGGATGCCATCCCTTCCCTGCAGCATGTCACTGCCCCACACAGCCTGGTGCTGTCAGTGAACTTGCTGAGGGTACCCTTGACCCCACTGTCCATGTCACCAACCAAGATGTTGACCATTTCCTTTGAAAATGTGGTGTCTTTCTCTAGCTCTGCATAACCCTATTTCTTTCTCATTTGAACCAGGTCAGAGAGGAACAGCACATATGCATTTATTGCATCCAGAGCTGGAATGTAGCTGGGAAAACAGAAGTCCAGGGTGTATTTTCAGGTGACCCTGCAAAAACACCATCTTGTGTCATTAGACTCATCAGCCCACAACTGAGCTTTAATAGTTCAACTGTCCTGCCTGCACACAGCACCCCAGGGGTGTTCCTGCTATTTATATCCTAGCAGTATTTCTACTGCTATGGCCTTGTCCAGAAACTGAACAGCTTGCATTCAGCTAGTCCCCTGCCACTCTTCAGGTCTTATCTTGACCTCTCCAGTATCTTAAAGATTGTGTTTCACTTTGACAGCTTGGATAATCTCCTTACTGATTTGAAAACCTCTGTAGCCTGCATCACTATAGCAACACAAGGACCTACAGCACCTGATCCTTAGTGCAGTTTCAGAGAGTTGTGGATGAAGAAAACTCATTCCATCTGCGTGAAGATATAAATTATTTACTGAACACTAACAACATGGTTAGGGAACACAAACCCCAAATTTTTAATTACACTGAAACTTTTTCCCACTAGCAGCATACTCTGCTCCACAGATCTAATGGCATGAAAAAAGCTCCTTGTGGTGTTTAAGTTTTGGAGGATAGGTTCTACATTCATGTGCATGGGGTCTTTGGATACTGCTTCCCAAAGAAGCCTCAGGCTGAGACATGGGCTGGCCCTCAGCCACTGTGGCCCTTCCTTCATGTCAATGGTGGGCAGATACTTTTGGCTGATATGGCCAGGAGTCTCCAAATAAGACAATAAAGAAATCCACATGATTTTGAAACCTTTGGAAGCACCATTTCTTGGCTTCATCTTATTTTTTCCCCATTGTTTTCTTCTAATCCCAAAATTATTTTGTGGTGTCCTTATGTTTAATTGAAGGGCTTGGTTTCCAGCATTGATAAAAGTCTCTTTCTTGCAAATAATCATGCTGGGAATCTATAGCATAATTCAAGACAGAATATCTGCAGTAATTTTGTACCCTGTTCTGCCCCAATTTATAGCCTGCTCCCATAAGTGTCTTGTGATTTTGATGTAACACATCTCACAGGACAGAAAATACTGAGAAACAAAAAGAGCTTTCCTGCCATACAGTGAGGTTTGTTGATACATACCTCTTACAAAATATCTTGTTTTGAGCTAAAAAAAAAAGCATTTGGACCAGATATCTGATAAAATTAAGCTAATAAAGGATGTTTGTCCTTCTGCTTATTTTTATAACGCACAAAACTTTATGGGACAGTCACAGTATCTCTACTATTTCCACCTTCTGCAGCTAAGATCTTCCCTTCATTCTCACTTAAAGAGAAAAATAATAACTGTCCATACACTGCAAGTCAGACAATCTACTTTGGTACATGTTCTTTCAGCATAGTGTTATATCAGGAAATTACCAGGTACACGCTCACTTTCAACATTTCATTCCTGGTGTGACAACAGGGCTTTAAAGCATAGCTCACTAAACCCAAACAAATCCCTTCGAATCTGTTTTCTCAGTTATTATGAAAACAGGTATTTTGTTTGCCCTTTAGTTGTTTTTGTGCCTATTGCATTCTCTCTCACATTGCTTAAAGCCTCCACACACCACAGGTTGTCAGAGGTAACTCCAGGGCTGAAGGCAAGATGCAGGCTCTGCAGGAGAGTCAGGGAAGAGTGCTAAGGAGTCACAGGTTACCTGAAGGGCTGCAGGGGCTCAGAGGAGGCTGGGAACAGCCAGAGGAGGGTTCAGGGCTGGCCAGAGAAGGATTAGCAATCCTTCCCCATGTCTTATCCTCTCTATTCCCCAGAAATGTTGAACTTACCTTTACTGCTCCTTCACAAGAGAACAGCTTCCCCTCTTGCCCAGCACCTTCACTTTGATGCCTCTCTGCTGGGATGCAGGAGTGGGGGCAAGGGCTGATGAGAGCCAGGCTTTTCCATCCTGTTATTCTCCTCCTACTTCCTCCCTCCTTATCTAGTATTTAGCTGGGGTTTATGCTTGCAAATACCAAGACTAGGCAAGAAAGGAAAAGCCAGAAGTTTGAATCCCTGAGTCTCTAGAGTATTTCTGTAGCTGGTGGAAGGAGCTGGGGAGATGAAGTCTGCATTTAAACTGAGCTGAGACTGTAGGAGAGGATGGCTGCAGAACACCTTACCTGTCTGCTGATTTTAATTTGTTTGTTAAAGGCACAAACCCATTAAATATGCGTACACAAAACCCATGGGCCATCTTGCAATGCACAGGTGTGGTGGGGGCCTGCTGGCTGCTCCCTTTCTTTGACTGTACTGTAAGATATTTACATGGTGGCTGAGTGAGGTGAATGCAGTGGCTCTGCTGAGTGTGCTCTCACAATCTGCTTGCTTTTAGTGTTTTTTGTGACATTGTGTCTGTTATTTACAATTCTTACTCATCTGGGATGGATTAAAGTGAAATGAAATATCCATTCTCGGAAGTAACCAAACCAGCACAAATGCAGCATAAACAGCAAGGACAGAATGAAAGCTATGGAATATTTATCCATATATTAGGTCAGGAAGCTATTAAACCTGCTTTTATCTATGCTTAGCAGAGCTGTGAGTATAGTATGTTTTCTTCTGTTTCCATTTGCATTTCCTTTTCTCCATTTGGTTAATGAACATGTAATCAATGTCTCTTTAGCATGTAAAGTAGAACATTACTTAAAAAAGGGAGGTGAAAGGATTGTACTGAAGCATCACCTTAATATAGATCCTGAATAATATGAGACAAAAGACCTGTGGTGGAAGGGGTGCCCTACATGCCAATTATAGTTGCAGGTCAACTTGATTGACAACAGTTCATTTCCATGGCAAAGTTAATCTTTACTAATGCAGTTGTCTCAATTGATTTTAAATTCTAATGCATCTCTGGATGGCATGTTTTCAGTTAACTGATTCATGTTTCACTTACAAGCCTTCACATCTTTGCTATAAAGACTCAGAGAAGATTCCAGGGCCCCCCTGTAAAGCAAATTTATGTTCCCATCATTTTTGGTACCTAGAGGCTTCACATTAAATATCATTGAGGGCTTATTAATTTAAGGATTGAATTATTCTTTTAATGTAGATTTCACTATTAGAGACATCCTAAGCCTTTCACTCACTTTGGAGTTACAACATAGCTCAGGCTTTTAATTTCACTGGAATATCAGCAGTACTGCAAATGGTCAAGCCTAATGGGGAAATAAAACATCACACTGATGCTGTCATGAATGTTTTCTGTGGACTTTGTAGTTGACCTTGAGGACAATAAAAACGGAATTCTGCTCCCACTGTAATTGTCAGTTGATGATGAAACACCATGAAGGCATTCCCGTGTGCAAACCAATCATATTACCAAATTAGCCTAATGTGCAGGATTTTTGATCATACACAGAGTCTTATGTAGTCCTAAACACAGACAATATCAAACAAGACAATAGAGAACAACATTTGTCCATGGTCTATCTGATCCTTAACTACTTAAAATGCCAATTTAGGACAGCTAATAAAATGGCCTTGTTAAACCCATGCTCATAGATATGTTGAATTTCTTGAATGGACTATGCAAAGGGTTATCAGCCATGAAGGTTGTTGTTTAATTATATTTATTTGCAGGCATCACTAAAATTCTATACATTACTGTATTTTGAATATATTCTTTTAATTCATATAATAGTTTGATTTTATTTTTAATAAAAATTAATATTCTATTTTTAAAGTGACTATTTGCATATATGCATGAGACAGACTTTCGTGCCTTTGATGTTGGCATCCTTCTTATTGAAAACTATACAATAATCTCAAGTAATTTATTTTGAATACTCTTATAAAAATATTCAGGGTTCCTTCTATCACTTTTCCCTGAGCAAATCAGATACACAATTTTCACACAACTCATTTGATATTACACAAACATTTAGTCCCTTCAAGTTCCTTGGTGCATCCAATAGCATATTTGAAATGGAAGTAGTGCAAAGAGATTGCTCTAGTGTTCACAAATCAAAGTGAAGCTTAAGATGAGAGGTATTTTGCAAAACTGTCTCATCAGATTTTCTCCAAATATACTTCCAACAACCCCCACTAAACTAATAAGCTCCAGACTTTTCCCCATTTTTCCAAAACTTGTATTCCAACTGGCAATATCCTCCAAAATGTTTTCCAGTTAAAAGTTCATTTTCATTTTGTGAAAGAAAATGAAGTGAAACGTAGCAAAAACTGGAACAGGAATTGCTTTATGAGACCATCCATACCCTTCTGAGAAATGAATAAGCCAAAGACATTCAGACACTTAAATGGTTATGGATAGAAAATGGAAGAGTATGAGACACAGATAAAACTGGTCTGTCAAGAGGACCAGCAAGGTCTCCCACTAAATCCTCCCACTGCCCCTCCATCTTGCCATGGGTGAAACCTGATATTTTCATTTTTCTTCTAGCTGAGCCCTGTCTGTGGGCTGGCTCGCCCAGCTGCAGTGCTAATGTTGGGTGACTGCATCTGGCCTGACCAGATTTCACTTCTGTCCTAGAGATCCCATCAAGAGCTGTGAACATTATGAATGGATAGAGACATCAGGAGGAGGTCTTCAAGCACAGTGTTAGAGTGACTAGAAAAGCTATTATACCACAGACACAGCCTGTCATACCATAAACTTATTATTTTCATCCATGCATGATCTTCCTCCTAATCCTCCATGTCATAGTGGATAGCCTTCTTTAGACCTTTGTTGATTTATTTTCCTTATTTGACTTTCCTCCATTGCCACAGAGTGATTAACCTGCCAGCTGGCACAGAAATTCTCAGTATTAAGTTGAAGAAAACATTAGTTTGATGAGTTGCTGAGAGCTGGGGAGTGGGATAACTAAAACCATCAGCTTCAGTTATGGTAGATCTGTTAAAAGAAACCGGGACTGGATTTGCTAACCACCCTCATAGCAACAGTGTGAGTTTAACTACTCAGTTGAGGCTGTATATATTTAAGTAAAACTGGTTGCAGGCATTTAATATTGTCTTCCATGATTCCTCATCCTTTTGAGGCAAAACTGTTGCAAAAACAATGCCAAGAATCAAATTTGCAACACCTGGTATTTTCAGCAGCATTTTTCTGGTCTTTTTTGGCTCTCAGAAAATTCTTATACATTTATACCACGATAAGCTACAAATCTGTTGTCATAGTTGCTGCTGCCATCCTCAAATAGCAAATACTTTTGCATTGTGATCCCAAATACCTCAGAGATGGCATGTCTGGTCTCCAGAATTTCCAACAGTGAGGTCCTCTCATGAATAACGACCAAAGATTCACCTTCGTGATAGCCTGTTCTGCAAGACAGGCTCTAACACACTTCTTTCAACAAAGTGTTAAAAGATGAATGCCCATGAGGAGGCTTGGTCCATAATCCATGTCACTTTGGCAAATACAGAATTAATGCCAAGTTTGATCTCCCTTTTACACATACACACGCTAAAACAGATTTCCATATCCCATCCCAATCAAAGCCCGTAAGACAGGCTATATTCATCACACGTAAATTCCTTACTTGTTTTCCACAGGATTTTATATTTTACAGCATTCTCCCAATGCCAGTAGCAATTCTTGTATAGACTGTGTATTCACAGTCATGACTTTTATGGAAGCTTCATTCATTAATGCTTTAGGAGATTCTTAGATTATTAGATCTACCAATCAATGGCCCAGCAAATCCCGCAGCACCACATGTGTGAAAGATGTATAGAGAGCTAGAAAAAGATATTTTTGATAATGTTTAAATAAGACATGAAAATAGGCAGGCCGCCTGTGCACAGCTGCTAACACAGCACTTTATTAAAACAGTGGATCATAATCTCTGAAAGCTGCTGAGCACTGTGTAGGATCAAGTCCCTTGCCTAACTTGATGGTAATGTCAATGAACTTCAGATCAGCTCCTTGCTGAGTTCTAGACAAATACAATGAGACTGATACAAGTTGCTTGTGTTTAGTGCCTGTCAAAACATGACCCAAAGAAAATAAAATGAGACAGAAAAGAAGAAATGAGTGAATGAAAGAAAGATATGAAGAGGCACAACCTATGGCTGAAAAACAAATGTGTGAAGCAATGAAAATGAAGAAAAATGTTGTCCTAACTTCTTCTGTTAATACTATTGCAGTAAGGTGCTAGAAAGAGACTAGAAACTAATACTCTGTTTCATGATCCATCTTGCCTTGCATTTTTCCCTGTCATTGCCCCAGTTACTTTACATCTGGTTCCGCAGTTATTTACTTTTTGGTACTCACACAATGAGTCTCTGATTCCTTTTGGTCTTCTTTCTTCTTACTTAGAATTTATTTTCGGCTAACTTTACTCAGACCGCTCCTCATGCTTACCAAAAAGAGATCCTCCAAGATTATGTCTCTGAGGCCAAAGTGATCACATTACATACTCTCCCTGAATTTTACAAAGTGTCGCAACTCTGCACTTGATAACCTAGTGCTGATCGACCTGATGAAAACACAGCAAAATGAAAGAGGGATAAGTGAGTGTGACAATTTCAGCATGTGAGGCACTTAATTTCACCCATTCCAGGTCCACATATTTTAACTTCATTGCTTACTCATCTGATCCACAAAGCAGTATGGGGTCATAAAAAGCAAGAGAGGATGGGGGAAAAAAGGTGAGACAGAGACCCAAGATGACAAACAGGGCTGATACTCAGGCCTTAGTCAGCTTCTTGAGAAAGGGTCTTTGCAACTCTCACCACCAAATCCCCATCATTACCTCTCCATTTGACACTGGCAGAAAAAGAGCTGTTCTTTTATTTCCTGGCACAATAGCTATAGTGGGCAGTTTAAATTCCAAACAGGAGAGGGTGAAAAAAAGAAAATGAGAAAAGTAGTGTAAGGTACATGCAGGCTGTTGGCAACTAAAAAACTATGCCAGCGACTGGCCTTGAAGTCTTCTGCTCAGCCTTGTTCATGTGATACGAGGAGCTTCTGTCTGACTACAACTCATTTGTTCTGTAGGGAGTCAAGCTACTCTAATCCTCAGTAGATGTCAAGGCACAGCATGAGGCGATCCTGGCAGATCCTTTTACATCTCAGCACAAAAAGAAAAGGAAGTTGTACCAGCTAATGGCGGACCCCTATGGAGGTTAAAGGCTTCTCTTACACCAACAGTGTTCAGGTTGCAAACAGACATTGAAACCACTTCTCAGCTACCAGTCAGTTTACCCTTTTAGACAGAACTCTCATTTCTCTCACATGCACAAATTTTTCTGGTATCAGAAACTGCATGCAGATTACTGCGGGGCTACGTTAATTAGTCCTCACTGACTAAGTGAAGTTAGTTCCACCATTTCCACAGGTTTAATAACATTTTATGCAACAAGTCTTTTGGTTTGTTTTTTCTCACAGTGTGTGGAACAATCCATCATGCCTTATTGTACTGTCACAGTACTACAGGTAATATCTGAAACCCAGAGTTTATACTGAATATTAGATAATTAGGTAAGTCTGGAAAGGATTACAGAAGGAATTCATGGTTGTATTAAATATTGGGCACACATGGTAGTAAGAATTAGCATTTTATAATTTTGTAATATGCTGACCTTAGGGGCGTAACTGTTGATTTTGTGGATACAAGTTTCAGAATAGAGAGGTTATTATTTAGTCAGAGTTAATATTTGGTACAAATATGTAGTTTTCAATACAGTATTCCTAATGATTCTCTAGGAAAAGAGAACACCCATAACCTCTGCAGTGAATCCATCTATAATAGATGTTATAGAGCAATTATTTGCAGTGGTTTTCTAGCAGAATGCAATGAATACAATTAGAGATTAAAACAAAAAACATGGTCAGATCATGTTGTTCTAAAATTTAACCATGTAAAATACATATGTAGGTTTTAGCCCAGCATTAATTTATTTTACTAACCCTCTTCTGTGGCAGTTGGAAAAGACAAAAAAATATATAAAAGCAAGAATAGATGCTGACTCTACAGGGACAGATTTTACTTGCTGAGTAAAAGCTCAATTTAAATTCTAATAGATTGGTTCAGCTGGAAAAGACCTACAACAATCATCTAGTCCAACGGTATGATCACTTCTATATTTATTGTGGAAGTTCATGAAACACCCAGGTAACATCAACGGAATACTTTAAACTGAAAAAAAGAAATCCCTGCCATCTTGAATTTCGTTAAAAGAAACATGGATTACACATCTTGGAAAATCATTCTTTCCTGAAAATGAAAATTTTAGGATCATTTTCACCCTCCAAAATGTCTTGCAGGCCACCACACACATTTCATGTTTATCCTAGACAGAAAATTCAAGTGAAATTGTTTAGTTGGTCACTTGGTACCAGCAGGCAGCTTCATCCTACAGTCAATCCAGCTCCCAGACCATGGCTAGAGAAGAGGAACAATGTCACGCCTTCAGCAGCCAGACAAGAAGCAATACCCAGCATCTATCTGGTATTTGTCTCCTCAGTTACTGCTGGTATCGATTTATGTGATAGCGACATTTTGGGGGTTTTAATTAATTAATCTGTGAATAAAAAGAAAGAGAAAGCTCAGTTCCTCTGGCTGTTTGCCCCAGCTATGAGTCATAGCAACGTATTAATTATTTAAAGCAAAACCCTTTGCTGTTATTGCAAATATCTCTCAGATTTTTTCCCACATCTTTATTTTTTGACAAATTAATAAAAATAGACTGCTGATTATTTAAACTATGAGCACGGAAGTGCTGCTGCCTTGGTGAGTCAGCTACACATAAAGAAGCTAATACCATTTTGGCTAGAAAATGAAGAGGTAAGATTAGAGACCAAAATAGTATCTTTAATCTCATTTTTCACTGCAAGAGTATATGTATTTGAAGTCTTAGATATGATCTTTTTCTTTAATTATTGCTCTAAAACACTTTAAAGCTAAAAAAGGCATATGACTCTCATAAATATGCAGAATTGCAAGCAAATGAAAATTTAAAATCTTCAAGACTTGAAAGCCTTTTTCACAGATTGGCAGAACAATACAAATTATAAGTATACTTTATAAAGGTTAAAGATCACTTAGATTTGTCTCCCCTTTGAATGCCTATCCTGGAAAAGTTTCAGCAATAATCTCTGATCTACAGTTGTATTTCCGGAAGATGGGAAACAGCAGAAGATTTTAGGGTCTAAAACAAAGCAGAGAAAAAGAAATGTTAACAAAATAAGAACATGATAGTGAAAAACAAAACCAATTAACAATAGGTAACAGTATTTTCTTCTGTAAAATCCCACGGATGACACTAAAATTTAAGTATCAAGTTTTATTTTTCCATATTAGTACCTTTCCAAGTCTGTAAATACAGTAGACTATGTTTTTACATTTAAATTTTTATTCCACTGTCATCTATAAAGAAAACAAAGTTAGACATTACCAGCATTTATATTCAAATCAAGTGTATCTATGGGGGTTTTTTACTAAAACTGGGCAATCAACTTTAGAAAAAATAGTCTGGATTTTACATTACCCATCCAAAATGTTCTTTTCCACTGCAAACCTCAACAATTCCTATTTGAGTAGGTAAACCTTCAGTACAAAATATGAGGGAGATCAGTAGACAGCAAAATAGGTACAGAGTAATATACAAAGAGATACTTAGGTAATGATTAAATTTCCTGGGCCTGATTTAGAGCATTTTATCTCTTGGATTTGCAGAATATCTGAGCAGATTTCCAACTTTATTTTCCCAGAATTCAAGCTTCTCAACTTAATATACTGATATAACAAACACATCTATAGCAGTGTCTCAGCTGCAAATATAACCTAAGCATGAAAAATCGCATAACTGAATGGTATATAACTCTGAGTGGTGCAAACTGCCTCTAAAAGTTTATTACTAGAGCAATTTAAAGAAAAAATTACTGATTGAGTGTTTCAGGCTTTTATGACCATTCAACATTTCTTTAATGACCTCTAATATGCTTCAAAGTGAGTGTCTTTAAACCCTTGCCTAGATCACTCTATATCAGCTGTAATGATGGACAATTTTCAATGGCTACACCACATCAAAAATAGTTCACCAAATTAATCTGAGTGAAAAAGCAGAGGTTTTGACTAAGCCTGCTTTAGGCAGTGGTGGACTATATCTACATGTTTACAGGGCTACCCCAGCTTTATATCACCTTCTTTTCCCCTGATGCAGTTATTGAGCCAGTGTAACCACTTACTTGACAGCAGAGGTGAATCTCAGAATCAGGAATTCTCTCTTTCTCCATGGTCCATGACAGAAGTGGATTATCTTCTACTGCAGCCCCAGCACCTGTATGTAAAGCCTAGATTCTGACAACAGACCAAATAAAGCTGTCTTCATTTTTTTATAGCTCTCTATTTACTGTATGCTTAACTGCAATAGCTTAGCAACATCATTTCGTACCCCAAGGACAACCAACAATACCCTTGAATTTTTAATAGGCTTTGTCTTCAAACAAAGAGATGTTTTTCAACATTAGTTACACCTCTTGTTGCAGTTCTTATACCTGGAGAACCAGCTTCCCACATTCATACTGGATTTAAGGTAGATCTCAGCAAATTCTTCTAAAGGGGAGAAATCAGACACCATTAAAATGAATCTTTCCAACCCTGGTGGCTGCTCTGATGATAAAAGGAGCCTCTGTCATGTAAAAATGGTGCAGAAAGGATGTTAAGAGACAAGTTTATTTGCACTCTTGTGTTGTCTTCCTTTAAATGGGAATAACCCTGTTAATTTTCAATGGTGATACCAAGATTAAATTTATTTAGGTGGATGACCAGGAGAATTTAATTAGAAACCACATTGCAATAGAGCAAAACAATAGTTATCTTGGACTGGAGTTACGATTGCAATTAATCTCCAATGACTCTGCTCTCTAATAAGCACTGCATCCTACAGCTGCTCAAAACATAATACCTTTGCAATTGAAATGCATATTTTTAAAGCACAAACTCCTGCTGGGGTAGTTCAAAACTTCATTTTGTGTAACATTTTTACATATTTCTTAAGAAGAAGGTAAAGCAAATTTTGTGTTCTGCACAATTCTTAAGGACCTTGTTCTAGATGCAGTTAGTTCTAGGTCCAGTGTATAGATTAGCAAAACTAGGCAAGATCAATCCTATTGAAGCTGGCACTGAACCTGGCAAGGGATGCGAAGTGTCACAGGAAGGGCTTCTAAAGGTATGTTAGTCAGAAAAGGAAGGTGAAAGAAAATGTACCACACAATAAACAATGCTGTTAAATTGGTAAAAATAGAAGAAGACTGAGGTACTCAATAATTTTTTTTGCCTCAGTCTTCAATGGCAGTCTCTCACGTCATACCTCACGCATGGATGGACAGAAGGATGGGGACTGGAGGAGCAAAGTCTCTCTTAGCATAAGTAAAGATCAGGTTCATGACCGTCTGAGGAACTTGAGCATACATGAGTCTATGGACCCAGTGAAATACATCCCAGAGTCCTCAGGAAATTGGATTACGTAGTTCCCAAGCCACTCCCCATGGTATTAGAAAATTCATGGCAGTCATGAGAGCTCCCCGATGACCGAATAAGGGGCAACATTGTACCCATCTTTAAAAAGGGTAGAAAGGAGGACACTATGAACTACCAACCTGTCAGTCTCACCTCTGTGCCTGGGAAGATGATGGAACAGATCTTCCTAGAAGCTGTGCTAAGGCACATGGAGGACAGGGATGTGACAGCTGTCGCAAGGACAAGTCTTGTCTGACCAGCCCGGTGGTCTTCTATGATTGGGTGACTCCATCAGTGGACAAGGGAAGAGTTACAGATGTCGTTTATCTGGACTCTCTAAGGCCTTTGACACAGTCCCCCACAATATCCTTCTTTCTAAATTGGAGAGATGGATTCAGTGGGTGGGCTGTTAGGTGAATAAGAAAGTGCTTGGATGTTCACATCCAGAAGGTAGTGGTCAATGACTCTAGGTGGACATCAGTGACAAGTGGTTTCCCTTGGGCCTCTATACTGGGACCAGAGTTATTCAGTATCTTCATCAATAACACAGACAAAGGGATCAAATGCACCCTCAGCAGGTTTGCGGATGGCCCCAAGCTGAGTGGTACAGTTGACATTCCTGAAGGATGGGATGTCATCCAGAGGGACCTGGACAAGCTGGAGAAGTGGGAACCTCATGAGGTTTAACAAGACCAAGTGCTGGTGCTGCACCTGGGTCAGAGCCACCCTGGTATCAACACAGGCTGGGGGATGGACAGATCAGAGCAGCCCTGCCCAGAAGGCCTTGGGGGTGCTGGTGTGAGAGGCTGGACATGACCCAGCCATGGGCACTCACAGCCCAGAGAGCCAAACGTGTCCTGGGCTGCATCCAGAGCAGCGCGGCCAGCAGGGCCAGGGAGGGGATTCTGCCCCTCTGCTCTGCTCTGGTGAGACCCCACCTGCAGGGCTGCATCCAGCTCTGGGGTCCCAGCACTGGGGTCCCAGCACTGGAAGGACATGGAACTGCTGGAGTGGCTCCAGAGGAGGGCCAGAAAAATAATCAGAGGGGTGGAACCTCTCTCCTATGAAGGCTGAAAGAACTGGGATTGTTCAGCCTGAAAAAGAGAAGGCTTTGGGGTGACCTAATTGTGGCCTTGTAGGAACTGAAGGGAACCTACAATGAAGATGGAGAGAGACTATTTACAAGAGCATGCAGTGACAGAACAACAGGGAATCAGTTTAAATTGAAAGAGAGTAGGTTTAGATTAGGTATTAGAAAAAAATTCTTCTCTGTAAGGGTATTGAGGCACAGGAACAGGTTGCCCAGAGAAGCTGTGGATGCCCCATCCCTGGAGGTGTTCAAGGCCAGATTGGATGAAGCTCTGAGTGACCTGGTCAAGTAAAAGTTGTCCCTGCTCATGGCAGGAGGGTTGGAAGGAGATGATCTTTAAGGTCTTTTCCAGCCCAAGCCATTCTATCATCCTACATTTTTGTTTTCCTGGACATAGCAGAAATCTCACATGAGTCCTGAAAAACATTTTGTTGATTATCTCTTCTGGTATGCCTTCCACAGCTTTTGCCACACAAATGGGCAATTTAGCTTTAGTTTATAATGTGAGAGCAAAGAACTATTTCAGAATTTCAACAGTAGCTATAATCTGAAATTATCAGCTTTTAACAATATATACAACAAAATTATATAGTGGCTTTAATCCAGGAATAATTACTGATACCACAAGAGGAAAATGTCAGCATTAGAAAGAAAAATTGCATGACTTTACTTTATATAACTTGCAATTCTAGCAAGATTGCATAAGGTACCAAACACTCCACGGGTTGACCCTTAGCAACAGAGATGTGCTTATGTTCTTGAAGAGATACAGATTTTCATTTAAAAAAAAAAAAAAAAAAAACAAGAAAAAAGAAGAACTTCATCAGACAACCCTCAGAAAAAGCAGAACATTGAACTGGGCACAAAATGAATCAGCACTCTCCCACATTAAAATATCAATTAACAAATATCAAGATGCCAGTAAATCCATTTCTGCGTTACGAATAGAAGTAGCCGAGCTCGTTCAAACCTGTCCTTCCTGAGAGAGAATGGGGATTCTGGTAATTAGTTTTGAAATAAAGTTTTATTTTTATTCACTGCATGTCAATAAGAATTCAAGTTAAGCCTCACACAATTAAAGCAATATAACACTGCACAAGTTATTGAATTTGTGCAGGGATACTTAATAGGCCATATATTACAGTGTAGAAAGGACGTAATGTATCATATCATTCAAGGTACAGGCAAATTTTAAAGGGCATTATTTCTGCAGATAGAAAGTATAACTATTTTTTTTAACTACTGAAAGAAAAATAATTCTCTCTGTGTGTATATGTGTTATAAAGTATATTTCTATGTATATATAACCATAATGTTTTTGTGCACAATTACTCATAAACTAGATCCAGACACAGAATTCTGTTCTAGGAAATCTCAGTGGATTCCCCTGAACAGTCGTGGTCTTCTCTGTACATACAAAATTCTGCAATGTGGAAACCCTCCCTCCTCTCTATAAAAGAGTAGGATCTGAAGCATTTATCTCAAGTTTAAAGACAAGATTCCTGAATAAGATAGTGAAGTTTATTCAGGGTGGAGAGGGTGAGTAGATCAGTTAGAAGGATTTATGAAACTAATAATGTTCAGTTCCTCAGTTTAAATTGTATTGTGCTATGGACTAACACAAAATTTCTGGTACATATTGAAATAAATTTCATAGATTAGAAGAACTTATGAGGCTGCTGCTGTGATGCAGAATTAAAAAATAAAAATAATAACTCAAGAAGCAGTGTATAAAGATTCTACTAGAAAGTAAAACTGTAGGCAATAAAGATGTAGGGGTAGTAAACACTTCGCCTTACTTTCAGTCTGCTATTCTCCATGCAATGAAGAACAGTACAAGGGCAAGTGCTGAAGGGCTACAGAGTATTGAGGTAGGAATGGTTAACTCTCATCCTGTAGTCACATCAGTCACAGCAAAATTCCACAGATCAAGGAGAACTATTCAGAAGATGTGGTATATTTACTCTTCAAGCTTAAAATAAATCAGTTTGCTGAATTGTAAGTGAAAATTTGAAATGATAGATTTTTGAAGTGCTCAACTTCATCTGACAAGAACATACAGATGTAGAAAAGTTTTAGAGATGTGTTGTCGAGTCACTGGAGGTGCTCAGGGTGTAATATCCTTTTGCACATGAGGCAGGGTATGTGCTTATTCATAGAGACCTCCTGTGCTAGCATTAATATCCCTCTATCACTTGGTACACAGGCTAGGGCCAAATCTTCACCTTCTCTTCCTCTCCACTGAAGACTCCAGGAGACAGTTTCTGCATTCCTCATGGGAGGGAGAGTGGGAGAGCTGGGACTGTTTTATAGATGGTCTATAAACCACAGAGCCTCCAGATCAAGCCGTCAGAACACAAGGTTTCCTTCTAAACATCTGGGTCACAAGGGCTTAGGATTCTCTTAGGGATCTCAGTATTGAGCCTACAACCCTCCTGAGTCCGGTCTAAAGAAAAGTTTCTGTATGATGGCAGAGGGGGGAACGGCACTGACCCACGTGAGCCATGGGAAGGAAACGCCATCACAGGAATGGATCCCAGGCTGATCAAGAAGTTCACACAGACAGAAACTGACTTTTGGTTGTAAGAGAGTAACTCCACAACAAGCTGGATGTGAGCTTCACATGTTCAGCAATTTATACCTCCTGTAGTGTTGAGCAAGTATGAGAACACACCCTCTCCAGGCAAAGTTTTTGCCTTTGTGTGTATACACACTGCATAAAAAACAAGTGTGTTTTTCCTAAGGTTCTTGCAGTTATTTTAAAAATTTAAAATATGACTATGTTTCTTTGTTTGTTCTAGCTCATGAAGATGAGAATACCAGAAAGCTATTGCCTCATTGTACTTTTGACTGAAAATGTAGGAAACAAAGAAATGTTATCATCCAAAAAGCATATCTAAAAAGCATGGTGACCACAAGCAGTCAGTAATATGTATCAATTAACTTTTTAAAAAAATTTAATACGCCTACTAGTTTTATATGCTATGTTCATTTTCATAAATGTACCTTTTTCTGCCTATATCATATGTAAGATATTTTTCCTGAAGTTCTTGCAGTAATTTTAATAATTTTCAGTGCATTTTATGGATCTCCAACATAACCCCAAACGTCAGCAGACAAATATCTATAAATAAATTAATAAATAAACCACTAATAATCTGAAAAATAAATATTCAATTTCTCATTTTAAACACAATTAAACTTTGAAATTTTTAAATTTTAATAAATATTTGCTGAAGTCAATATATAATGATTCTGTATAATTCTTGTGCTTACCAAAAATTACTGCAGTTATTATAAAGCATAAAATTATTCTGTACGAGAAGATGGTTACCAAAAATTACTGTGGTTATTATAAAGGCAGTATTTAACTTGAAATCAATACATCTTTATAGCTATCAATCAAGTTTTGTAAGCAAACACTTAAACGACAAAATGCAAAGCAAGATTGAAATTGATGTTGCTGATGTAAATCAGTCAAAGACTGACAAAATCCTTTTGGCAGCGTTACACAGCAATCACTTGTGTAACTCCCTCTGAGTCTTTCTGCAAGATGAAGCATTTGGTGCTGATTTTCAGTGCTCAGTCATCTCTCCAGAAAGCACTTAAGAGCAGCAATTGGCTTTGCAGTTATTTCCATCACTGTCTTTCAAAGTGATCTTAATGGACCATGTGTTCTCAGTAAAGGGCTTATTTCTCTTCTGAATTCCTCTGCATACTGAGGAAGGATTATCCTGTCACATCACTGGGAATTATAACAGAGTCTCATAAGCAATCAAAACCCAGGTGTCTCCAATGTTTTCTTCCACACCCAAGAGACAAGGCCATATCTGCCAGATTACACTAAAGGGACTTGCAGTGGAGCAGCATTGCTCATGGAATCCCTTAGTCCCAGGTACAGAGCAGTACCACAGTTAGACCTCTGCTACCTGCCAAATGTCACTCTGAAGGACGTATTTGGCCAGTTCAGTGACAGCTGTCCCCACTTGAATATGAGAAGTGGCATGTTCCTCACCAAATACAAATTTATTTTTTCTTGGCACAAAATGTATTGACTTTTCACATAGTTTTCTGCAGCCTTTCTTGCTTGCCGTGGCCTTAGATGCAGCTTGGCATCTTTCCTCTTCTCCAAAACTTCCCAAGAAGAAGCAAGAGCCTACCCTGAAAGAAACAAGGGTACCCCAAGAAACAAAGCAAGCCCTGTACGGATCCAGCTACAGAGATCATGTCTGCAAAATGCCGTATCATTTCTGGTGGTTGTAGAACTTCTCAGTAAGAAACAGCATACGTGTGTCGAGGAAACCTTAACTACTGTCTTGTTTTCTCACTTCAACTTATCAGCAACTTAACTCTTTTCCAGCATTTAGAGAGCAAATGTATATATTTAATCACCATTTATGTATATTCAGTTAATTTCCTGGTATATGAAAATTTTGTATATGTTAATGACAGCTGTAGCTTGCATAATATGCCTGAATTTAGAAAATCCATATATATATATATATACACATATGTACTTCGCATAAATTACACTCCCCAAGAGTGGGAATACTGGTCTAATGCAAAAATATCTCACAGGGAAGTTATTTGCATATTTGATTATTCTTTTTGCTTCTTTTTTTTGTAAGACAGAGGCTTTTCTTAAGCAATCTGCCTAAACTATTACATTATTCATAATGTGATAAAAATTTGATTACAAAACTCATATGAAATCACTAGATGTGTTCATGTTAGAGTCGGTGTCTTGATGTAAGTCTTTCAGAAACCCTGGGGACCAGATCCTTACAGGTTGCTCCACTCAGCTCAGTGACACATGAACTCCTGCCCAACTAATGCCAAAGAGCAGTTTCCCTTCTGGGGAGGCTCCAGTCCCTGCCATGTAATGGGAAGAGGGAAGCAGGAGCTGCAGCAAACCTGCTTGTGTGGAGCTGCACAAGCAAAGCCCCAAGCAAAGCTTGAGAAAAGCACTCAGGCATGGGAAGGGTGCACTGGATTTCAGGGGAGGAAGATACACTGCAGACAGATTCCAGAGCATGGCCTGGGTTTGGATGCTTGCCTGCTGGGCATCCCAGCAGAATGCATCCTCTGGAGCAGTCAGAACCTGGAGCCATGCAGGAATAGCGAAATCACCCTCCTGACAGTAGCTTTGCAGCCCTTGATAACATCTGAGCAACAGAAAAACACTTGGCTCTTTCATGAAGAATGAAAGAAAACTCCCGTTGGGCTTGACAAAATATTTTCTTTTCTGATTTTAAATTAAATATATTGTTACCTGTTTCAGGCTTTCTAATCTAAGGGTTTTTTCCTTTCTTTCCCCTTTCTTTTCTCCTTTTTTTTTTTTGTCTGTATGTAAAACCACGCACCAGATTTTACACAAATTTGAAAACATTTGCAGTATCCCACCACTTCCAATTTGGTACATAAAATATTTGGAATCAATTGCCCAGCCCAAGTTGTACCAGGCAAGGAAAAAAAATTCTTCAGCAATGGTAGGGATATTAACAGCAAGGTCCTAGGAAAAAGTAAAAAAAAATAAAAATCATGATGCTATGCTCTTTTGTGAGGATATTTGCAGATAGAAAAATGCAGATAAGGCTGCAGTGGCACCTGGCTTCAGTTAGCACAGACACTGATGGCAGTGAAGACACTTGCACAGACTTTTGCTTCTACTGGCAGACACTCCTACTTTCTGTGTGTTTGCCCTCCTGTCACAGGTGTTGCATGGCTTTATTGGCTATTACTTACCCCACAGTGCTGTTTCTTGAGGGATGTTGTTTTACCCAAACTAAGCACAAGCTAGCTATCGTGATACAGATAGCTTTATGTGCCATTAACCCATCTATCCTGCCTCACTACTGGAATCACTCACCTGGCTTTCTTCTCCTGTCTCACAAGGGTATTTTGACAATTAATTACTCTGAATTTGCAAACATTTTCACCCCCATTTTTTTATCATTTATGATAGAATTGCATATATATCTGAGAATGGTGCAGTGCATGCAAAACCCATCAGTGCTCTGATTTCTGTGATTACTCAATAACATGTTTACACTACAGCTATCAAGACCCTAATTTTCTGAAGTAGAAGAATTGCTGTTGCAAAGTTGAAATAGGAATTTGAAAAACATTCACTTAAGTTGTCACAGTGTTTAGATAGCTGTTGACCAGGCTGTTCACTACAACAACACTACTATTTTAACAGCAGTGTTCTTCAGCAAGCAAACTCAACAAGCCAGAGCCCTGCACACTCTTCCCTTTGAGTAGCAGGAAACTATGCACTTTCATGTTGCAGCACCAGTAATCTCACTTTACATCCCCTTAGCAGGGTATAAGATCCAGACCCAATAGCACTTAGCTCTTTGGAGTACCATGTTGCATTCATCGAGTCTCCTGATTCCTAAACCCTTCAAATGCCCTGACAGGCAAGGTGTGAGATGCAGAGCCCTTCTGCCAGCAGAGCCAGTTGTCTGGAAGAACAAAATACAGTTTCTGAGCAGCAGCTTCCAGAAGAGGCAAAACTAATGATATTTACACTTAGAGAACTACTCCAACTCCCCTGTTATTTGCAAAACACTTCCGTAGAAAAGGATAAGAGGGGAATATTGAAGAGGAATATAGAAAAATTAAATATTTTAGCTGTTTAACATATATCATTATAATTAATCATTATTTAATAAAGTTTTGTATCATGTTAGCAGTCTGCAGCCTTTGTCAGGCACAGCTGTCCATTACACTAATCACTGTAATCCCACAGCAAGGCTAAAGGTGTTGCCATTTGAATGACATTTGGAGTGCTGATGGCAAAAAGGAGGCTATCATGGAAAACTGTGGTACTATCAATGTTGGAGGAATTACCACAGTCCATTTGGTATCTGATAGTTGAAAAAGTGAGTTATATGGAATATGCAGCCATATACAAACAACATGTTCTGTGTTGCAAACTGCACATCCCAGCACAGTTCTCCTGGAATACTTTTGCAGCTGCCTTTTACCAGAAGCCACTGAAGGAAGAGTTTGAAAAAGGTGTTTCAGTTGCTATTTTTCTTTCTTTTTTGTTTAGTTATTTTTTCATCTGTTTTGAGGAAATACCAGAATGCTTTTATATTAGACAAAGATACATATTTCTTCACAGAAAATAAAAGCATTTTTGGTATTTTCTACATACTATTTGGCTTCAAAGCCCAGCTTCAAGTCTCCCAGTTGTTTTAGCTTGTGTAACAACCCTTTCCCATTTACCTTAGCATGCTACTGTTTTTCCTTGTCAGGGAAATGCTTTGAAAATAAGCAAAAATAAACAATTTTTTTCTTCCCCCATTGAGTTATCTGAATGTACAGTGCCAAGTCACAGCCTTTTGTCAACCCTGCTGAATATTAGTCCTTCAGCATATGCTCTTACTGAAGGCAAACAAGATATTGCTGACTTCTTCTGGTAACAACAATGTTTGATGCTTCACATAAAGGCACAAAAATCTCATTCTGGAGGACAGGTCCCCAGCCAAAACCACTGGGTGTTCTTCCCAGCACTTATGGCACATATAAATAATTACAGAGACCTGGTGTTTCCAACTTAACCCAGCGTCCCTTAAGAGCCTGTAATTTTGTAAAAGGTAAAATTACAAGTGCCAAGACAGTATCATTCTTTTAGGCTTTCTCCAGCCACAAAGACTAATTTATGGAATAGAGGTGAGCTACTACAACAGTGCAAGGAATATTTCTTGGGAGCACTCTGTGGCATCTGAATGCCTACCAAAGACACACCTCCTAGATAATGAAGCCACAGAAACACAGTTCTTATGATTCTGGTAACTAGAAAAAGAAGCAGAATTTCAGTGTTCTGTATTTCTGACAATACAGAACTAAAAAGAATAACTCTGAAGTGCTAGTGTGTTTTCTTAGTGACATGAATGTTATGATAATTGCATTACCCCAAAAAATCACTTTACCCAGCCCATAATTTTCTATGCAATTTTGCATTTTGCTGATAATAGAGATTCATATATAATAAAGATTGATATTAACTGCAGGGAAATCTCATGCCTTTCACTGTCACACTTCAATGACGTCAGAATAGAAAGGGAGAACAGCATTGTGACAGGGAATTTAAACATGCTGGGTACCAGGTTCAAAAATCTGAGGCACATTGTGCACAGTTTGTCAAATTATTTCAGATTTAGTGCCTTGCTTCTTTTCATAATGTCCTATAAAATTCTAACCAATTAAAAAAATATAAATTATTCCTCAACAATGAGGTAAGAATCACTTCAGGATGGTAAAAATCATTCTTATGCTATTCAAGCTTAGATATGTGGCCTCTGGGAACATTTTGGATCAAACATTTGATTGAAAATCACTATAATCAGCTCTTAACCACCTGAGACTGGTCTGTCCATGCGGTGGACAGACACCCAGTACAGACACATCAGGCAAACTGGAGCCAGGCCTTTCAAGTACAGTACAAAAGCTGCCTTGCTCCAAAGCCACCTCCTGAAATCCTACAAGAGGCACAATGGAGAAGGGGGCTTGTGATGTATCCCTATTCCACATCCCTGCCTGCCCTTTCCACAGGGCTTCCCCTTCCCCCATCTCTAGTCCAAACCACTCCCTCAGGTTCTCCCTATTGGCTCTGTTACCCTAACTCCGCCCTTGTACCGCCCCTATGCCCTGCCATGTGCTCTCTCCGCCCCCTCTGCCCTGGATAAGGGGCTCTGAAGCACAGGCTCGTTCTCTCTGCCTTGGGGATCGGCAGGGCACCATCTTCTCTCTCTCTGCCCTGGGCACCAGGCCATGTGCCAGCCCCCTGCCTATGGGGGCTGGCACGTGTGCTGGTCCCAGGCCTTGGGGAGTTAGCATGGAATAAAGACCTGCTGCTGTCTCCATGCATGAGAGCCTTCTCGCCTCCTTTACCGCCACCGCGTTGTTGCTGCTGCGTGCTATACCATCCCAAGGGAACCACGCACAACAACAGGGGCTCACAGGAAGGATTCAGGGAGGAGAACAGGGGGCCTTTGGTACAAGCCAGGTCAGACTTAGGTCCAAGGAGGAGCTTGGCTGAGCAACAAGTGAAGGCAGGGGTGATTGCCCACAGACTGGTGGAGAGGATGGCAGAGATCAGCAGACCCAGCAGGAAAAGGACACCAGAGAGGACACAAGTGCTGCAGAGCACAGCCCAACCTTAATCCAGCTGAAGGTTCAGACTTTATCCTGAGTTGTGGTATAGTGACTGCTGTAATGAAGTGCTAGGGATTTCAGACCATTTCCAGTGTAATTCTACATTACTGAATCCAAGGAGAGTTTACCTGACTTTTAAAAACAAAATAGCAAATTAAAAGTATTCCCTCATTAAGAGAACAGTAATAAACCTGAATCCCTGCAGAACACCTTGGCTAGATAAACCAAACAATAATCAAACATCTTAAACCACCCACCCCAGTGTGCACAGCCTTTAATTTAACCCATAGAGACTGACTGAATTTGTGCTTATGCCCTTGCTGAGAGACTGGAAACTAACTGCTGCAAGAAAAGCAATTAGTAAGACAACATAAAACCCAGCCTTTCATTTCCTGGAGAGTAATGTACACTAATGCAGAGTGGAAAAAAATCACAGGTGGAATAATTCTGTTGTCACTCACAGCAAAAGTAAAAAAGCAAAACAATAAAAAATTATACTTCAAGGAAAACTGGAAGAAAATCCTTCACTTCCTCCCAACACTAAAGTAAGCCAACAGCAATAAAAATAATATTTATAAACACTTCGCTGGATCTTTTGGATGCCACCCCTGTCTCCTCTTTATCAGTAACTGGTTTGACATTGGCACTCAGAATTTTCCATTAATCTGTCTACAGACAGGCAGTTCTTTTGTCCTCTACTCTGCAATCCTCCCTGCTTGTTCATTCACACTGAGGGAATCCTCTAGTCTCTTTTCCCATTCCTTCTGCAGCGAGTTATTATTTTTATTCTGGAAAGGAAAACCTGTCAGAATCAGTACAAAACAGAGAGATGTTAGGTGGCAAAATCATAAGGAATATAGGGTAAGGGAAAGCTAAAATATTTTAAAGTATGTTAAACACTTAGCAGCCCATTGGCAGCTGCTTAAACAAACAAACAAACAAACAAACAAAAGAAAATAATAACAGATTACTCTGTTGCTTAAAAGATGTTTTAAACTGTAACATAAATTGAATATAACTTATTTTCATCTTATCCGGAGCAAACAAGTTTATGGTCCTCAGGGTAGATCAGTTATAAATAAACCAGCTTCAACACTTGCTCACCAAAAACTGCAGAGATCATCACCTCGCAAGCAAAAACCCTCTAGGTATTATCAATTAAGCAGTGAAATTCAGAAAAGTAAGAAGATCACTGGGTCACAGAAGAAGTGGGGTTATTTTTGAAAAACTGAGATTTCTCAAGGATGTTTCGCAGGAAGATTTTTTTAGACTGAGAGGGAAGTAACGCCAGAAGAGCTAATCATTCAGCAGTGTAGGACAGCAGGTAAGCTGTCTCTTTCTGTACAGAAGAAAGCCTCCATTTACAGTCTGATGATGTGCCATAAAACAATGTTCTTGTTTTTCAGCCAGCCTTTCTCCCAAGATAAGTACCAAACTGGAGACGTCATGTTAACTTTTCTGAGGCTTCTGTTACTTTGAGATCAAGATCAGAGTGCCACTTGAAAATATTTCTGAAGATTAAAGTGAAATTTAAAAATTCTGAGGGTGATCAGTGTCCTGAGTAATCTGAATTATTTTATTGGAAAAGAGCCTGGAAATATAAACAGGAAAAAAGGTGATTATTTTCCTTCTATTTTAAAAATGGTATCAAAGGGATCTCAGAGAAAACAATTACAGAAAAATAGATGTTCAACTTTTGAAATGTTCCACTTGTTTAAGAATTAATCACTACTTAGATGTTTCTAGTATATTTGAGCTAAAGATCACAGCAAAGAGCACAGTGCTAACTATTTTCAACAGGCAGAAAGGAAGCAAACATTTTTAAAAATTTAATTAATCATTTATACCTTGCTTCAGAGATTCCACAAAGAAATGTGTTCTGGCCATTCATGTTGATATTGAGAAGAGCAGCCCCTGCATGCCAGACTTTGTTACTGGCTTTGCAACCCAGTATATCACAAGCTGCAATGACTTTTGGCCTTAGCAGAAAATAAGAAATGGAGTCTTAGGTCTGGCTTTTTAGTTTCTCTCTACTCACAAATTGTGAGTGTATTTTATTCAACTTCACTACTGGTGCCACAAAAACCTTGTCCTTGCTCTCATCAGCTGTTACTGTGTACAAAGCTGAACACCTGTGATGCTGCTGTGGTGGCTCTGAAGCAGAGGGGACAGGGGGTAAGGGGCTGAACAGGCAGGAAGAGCAGGTTTCCAAACCCTCCTGTATTTCACAGGAAAGTGTCTCCTGTTACTGGTGTTCATGTGCTTTTTTTCATGTCCCTTTTCAACAGCTTTTTGCCAAACCAGCCTGTCAGACCTCTAGTTTCTAACTTGTCTCAGGTAAGTCACTTTTTGAAACAAGATGACAGAAAAGTAATAAAAATGCAGAGCCAGAAGGGACTTTAAGTCCTGTCCATCCTTCTGTAACAGTAAATTGCAAGCAAGCCACCTCAGAGAAATGCTTTTTTGCTGTGATTTCTCTGCACAGCTTGTTCTAGTGCACTGTTCCTTGGTAGCAAGAATCTTTTTCTTAACAATTCTTTTATTCCCCAGATAAGCTCAGTTTTGTCTTGTACTATCCCACCAGAATTAGTCATTCTTTTCTTCTATAATAAACTTCGATAAATCAGAAAACAAAACGAGGTCTTGTAGGTTTGTTCATTCAGCTTTTCTCCAGAGACAGATTTTCCTACCATGTGTTGTTTTTTCTCAGACTGTCTCTATTTGCCCATATTTTTCTTTGAGTGTACTCCTCAAAACTCAGGAAACTTTTCAAAATAAGTCTTCTGTATTTCCAAGATGATGTTATGTGAGCTGCTCCATACATATTTTTCTGCTGAACTCCTGCCAATAACTCCAGTTATTCCCAGTTCTATACCTGAAAAGTTAATTTTTTGTCTGTTAGTTGCAGTTGTCCTCTCTGAAATTCATCTTCTTCATGTCATCTCTGCAGTTTATGAAGCTTATATGTCACCTAGCCCTGTTCCCTGTTCTTCTTCAGAAAGACGCTCACTTTGGTGTCACCTTGCAAGTCACTCTCTGGACATAAACCAGGACAGATAACCTGTGCTGCCCATTGGAATTCTCCTGTAGACAGCTTTATTCAGGTATTTTCCCTGTTAACTTGTGAGGTCATTCATACTGAGTTACCTTTTGCATCTATTTTTCAAGTCCCTCTTTGTTACAATGTCATATGAGACAGTATGCAGAGCCTCTCCAATACCCATTTCTGACCATCTAGTACTGTAACACTGGTGGGCAGTGAACAATCTGTGTTGGTTTCCATCTTTAGTTTATTGGCACTGAAGTTCTTCTGAAATGACTGAAAAGTACTGGAACAAATATTATACTGCATATTAAAGCAGGCAGATTGACTATCATCTTTCTGTTAATGATAACCTTTGACACTTCTTTGTCCCTTGAACTTTACACAGCCTCAAAGACTTTCCTATGCATTTTTTTCTCCAGTTTTTCAAAATAAAAAATTAGTATCCCAAGATCTGCCTTGCATGGAGGAAAATGGACTCTCAAACTCCAATAAATACATAGCAAAAAATTGTACTATATTACTCTGTAATGTGACAGGTTCAAAGGTGCTATGCACAAACTATGAGTCAGATTTGAGTTCATGAATTCTGTGCCTAAACCAGCGATGCAATAACACACACAGTGTGTGTGCTGGAACGAAGCTACAGAACAAACAAAAATCAGTTTCCGGAAAAGATCCTAATTTCTGTGAATCACCACAGCCAATGAAGCTTTCAGAGGAAACATACAGAGTTTGATAGAACGGAATTTCCTTCAAGCAGAGTAAAAATCATTAGGAACTAGTGGTTTCATTAGAAAAAGGGGATTCAGAAAAATGGAGGAAGATGACTATTGAACAGGAAAACAATGTTAGGGAAAAATAAAACAAAAACAAACCACAGAAGAATTGGAAGAGGGTAACATCCAAGGTATCTGTAGAGAAGAGAACAGTGCCCACAGTTGCTCAACACCAGTGACACTGTCTGGGCTCTGCAAAGTCCAAGTTGCAAAGTTAACACGTACTTTAAAAAATATGAATGGCAATTAAATGTTCTGCACAAGGCAAAGATAGCAAGTTCATGGGGTTTTGTGTCACACAGAGCATTCAATCTTTTATCTCTTTTGAAACAACACTAATACATCAGCTCCATTTCTTCCCATTTTCTACAATATGATGACATCTATCTAGCTCCTACATCTTACTGTCTTCAGGCTGTCAGTTAAGGACGTACAGCAAATCAAACCTTTCTGCTGGCCTTCAGTTCAGACACACAGACATGTATGATTTTGAATAAAGAGTCAGACATCTTCCTCCTTACTGAATGCATAGTGAACGCCTAAACTGTGGGTTAGCTGAATTACAATAAACTGAAACATCCATTACCTAGTTGGTTTTCTTTTTTAATGGTTCAGACAAATTCAGTGGTACTAGTTATCTAGTAACTAATTAAAATTTTATATTTTCATTCTTAGAGATGGTGATGTATACCAGGTCACATTCAGTCTGCAGTTGCCCCACAATACAAGAAGTCTCTCTGGTATCTTCAAGCTCATCAAAGCAGCACTTTTAGAGCAAGAAACACTTCCGTACTATTACAGAGTACTTGTACTGAAGTTGTGCCCAGAAGTTCAGGGACATACATGAACCAAATCAGTTTTCTTCATTAAGACCTTGTTCCATGAGAGGAAGACAAACAAAGTGGAAGAAAGGGATAAGGCAACAGAAGAACTAATACAGGACTCCTCTTAGCTGAGCAAACGCAGGAAACCCCATGATTTTCTGTGGGTAGAATTAAGTAAATTATTATGTTGGTATACAAAGAGCTGGAGGATGCCAGAACAGCCATTTGTACAAGGTAATGCAACACAGATAAAAATTTATTCCATGATGTGGGAAGAGGCAGGATAGACAAGGACATCATCGAGCTATTTGCATGGTACACATGCGGTTAATCCATGGATACATGACTGCAGAACATTTATATACATGTATGTGTATATGTGTGTGTGTGTGTTATATATGTGTACATGTGTATCTATTTGTACAAGTCCATTTCCTTTAAAGAGATGATTCTCCATTTAAAATATTGCACACACAGCAGTAAGATAACAGCATGTGCATTATTCTGAAAGTGAAGTCATGTAAGATCATCACTGTCCTTTCTTGGTTTGCAAGAGTCTCTTTACTAGTGACCATGCTGGACCTGTGGCACACCAAGAAGGTGGTGCCTCTTCCTATGAAAATCCTCTACAGCCCTGCACACTTTTGCAGTCTGCCTGTTTATCTTTTAGTGAAATTTCTAATCTGCACAGCACCGTAGTAACTACCCAATGACAGTTTAAGAAGTGCAAATGGTACTAGCTGCAGGGGTCAACAGACTTCACACTTGGGACCAACTGCTTACTGAAATCTACAAGAAAGACGTTAAATAAGCAAATTCGAGCTCTGACATTGCAGTGCACCTCAGCCCTGCTGAAAGGCTACAGGACAAATCCAGTGGTAAAGCCACACACAGAGATAGCAGCCTTTTAACTCAGGAGGGAAGTTTTGAGGGGCACCTTTCAGATCCTGTTCTACAGATCTTACTCCCCATCTCAACCTTCCCCGCTGAAAGCCTGTGAATGCTCAGGCAGCAGAAGCACGAACTAAGGCAGAACCACCTCCTGCTGTCAAGCCGATCTCAAAAGCCTTTTTTCCCCTTCTCTTTGTCTCCAAAGCAATAGCTGAGCTTCAATAGATCTTCCAGATGAGCAGGGATTTCTGAGGACGATAACATGGAGTAAGGCAGGCTGCAGGGATTGTAGCCGTGCTGCCCTAAAGCTGTAAACCCTGTAGATGAACCCAGCGAGGGGTTCAGTAGGCAAGCCCGGCTGTAACCTACTGGAATCTACAGTAATTGAAAGCACAACGAAAAACATCCTGCAAATCACAGGTCTGGAAAAGTGGATACAGAACATGAGCAAGAGACAAGAACCTGAAGTGTTCACCCTTTTTCTCCATACGTTTGGAAAGTAGAGCATATACTAACATGAGCAGACAGGTTCCCATACATCTGCATAAGTCTTGAAGAGTTTCACATAATTCCAGAGGAGGCTGAGGAGATCTGAGTGTGCTTTAACTACTCAGATCACCCCTGGAAGCTGAGTGCATTCAGCACCTGAAAGGTTAGTTCTCCCTTCTTCTCCTTAGGGATGCAGTCAGTCCTTGATTTTGCAGTTTCTCAATTGGTGTTTTAATAAACAGCATAGAGAGGCATCCCACAAAACCACTTTTTTTTTCTTAGACATAGCTGTGCTAGATAAATGCTATTAAGCATTTATTTCTGTGACACTAGGAATAAATCTGCACAACTGGTTAGCCAGGAAAAAAAAGTTCAAAATAGTGTATTATGAGACTATCCATAACACTCTGCTTGTTTGTTACACATGAAGTTTCTTGTTCTCTAGAAAATTCAAGAACTAGTTCTTTGCCTGCCCTGCCAAAACAACTTCATCTATTGAGGCGTATTTGTTACTTCATAGCTATGTAAAGATAGGTTAAGAGTTTTGAATAGACACAGTAGTGGTGAGAATGAATGACTGGATCAAAAAACTAATTAAACTGTTTTGGGAAAAGTGACAACTTAAAAGGGAAAATGATAATTTTTCAGCAATTTAACATGCTATTGTGATGAAAATTGCGTTCTACATAAGATGAGAGAAGTAATTTTCAAATAAAAAACATCATTGAAGTATCAAAGCTTTCAATATCTGAAATATAATTTATTTTTTCCATCTGATAACAGAGCATATTTGATCTTGTTGTTTTGAATATGATTCTATCTCAGTTAAAAATATCCTTTTGTTGGGGATTTATCCTTGAAGATTAAGAGGATTTCAATCAGTTTTGTGGCAAATATTAAGACTTTCTTCTTTTCTTTTCTTATCAATATTGTAATGCTCTGCCCTGGTCATATCTGCACACACCTGAAGACACTGGGCTGTCTGCCATGCTGTCCATTATCTATATTTAGATTTGAAAGAGAAAACCCAGCTGTTTGTCTGCCATTTAGGCATGGAAAACACTGTTACAATCTACTGGACACCAGCAACACAGAGGAAAACATTAACTGATGGAACTCTGTTTTAGGCTAATGTCACTGCTTTGCTTCCACAAAAGATGTGTTTTCTGCCTGTCCATTCAGGAGGCTGCTATGCTTCAGGAGACTGAGCCACCACTGCCCTGAGCTACCTACTATAAGGCTGAATTTTGCCCACCTTGGAACATGGCTTTGGCTAGATCCCTCCAAAAGAATTTCTTCAACAACTTTATAATGTCCTGCTTCCCCATATGGATTTTTATGGGGTTGGCAGTGCCAGTGTTACAAAGAAATGCGCTCTGCCATGACATAGCCTGCCAAGACCTATCACCTGACGTGACCTTCCAAAGGATCCTTGTTCTTCCCTAGAGCTGTGGCTGCTTTCTCTAGAGCAGCTTAGTGGATGACACACACTCCTGAAGGGCCGAGAGAGGCACTGTGACAGCAAACTACTTGCTGATGTGAGCTACATCAGAGGAAGGGAGAGTTTGGTATGAAAGCTAGGTACAGGCAGTGAGTATGTGGATCTCTGTTATGGCAATCCAAATATAGCAGTCAAATATTCAACAAGAAAAATCCTTTTCTGTCATGAAATATCTCAAAAAACTGTATCTTTCATGACATTTTGATGAACCCTGTTTTTTCCAATTCCCTTCTAGTCCTAATCTCATAGAATCGTAGAATCATCAACATTGGAAGATACCGACAAGACCATTAAGTCAAACCACCCACCCAGAACCCCTAAACCACTAAACCATCACCCAGCAGTGGATCCAGATACGTCTTGAACACCTCCAGGGATGGTGACTCCACCACATCCCTGGGAAACCTATTCTAATGCCTGACCACCCTAACAGAGAAAAAATGTTTTCTAATATCTAATCTGAACATCCCCTGTCTCAGTTTAAGGCCATTTCCTCGAGACCTCTCACTGCAGGCACTCTAGGAGAGACCAGCCCCCACCTCCTTTCAGGGAATTGTAGAGAGCGATGAGGTCCCCTCTGAACCTCCTTTTCTGTCAGGACCTCTTTCCCAGGTCTCTCAGCTGTTCTTTATGAGACACATTTTCTAGACCCTCCATGAGCCTTATTACCCTTTGCTGGGCACTCTCCAGGAACTCAATGACTTTCCTGTCATTAGGGACCCAAAACTGGACACAGGACTTGAGGTGCAGCCTCACCAGTGCCAAGTGATGCCTTAGGTTTTAACTTTTGTATTTCTCAAGTTCTGGATTGCTTAGTGTGTAACTCTGAAGTTTCTTGTAGCTTGTTAGCTGCTCTCCTAGGCCAGATAGACACAACAAAGCTTCTCTGAGCTTACTATTCAAGGACACTCAGATTGTCCTAGGCCCAAAGGTGTAAACTAGGATCACAAGAGAGGTGGAGAAGTTGAAGAAATTACATAATTAGCTAAAGTTTTAATTGGTGAATTTATGCTGATATGCAAATGGACCAAACCTATAAAAGTGTGAAAAACTCATGCCTCGTTGTCCATCTTGGGGTCCATTCTGGAAATAGCCTTTGGCTCCCCAGGGTGTACCTTTGAAGGCCCTTCAAATAAATACCTACCTTTATTCCCTTACTCTTTGTGTAGTCTCTGTTTCTAGGTAGCCACCCAAGGCATCACAAGTACAGTGCCAAGATGATCACTTCCCTAGTCCTGCTGGCCCCACTAGAGGCCAAGATGCCATTGGCTGGGCACAACCTGGCTCATGTTCAGCCACTGTCAGCCACCACCCCCAAGTCCCCTTCTGTCAAACAGCTCTCAAGCCACTCCTCACCCGGCCTGTGGAGCTGCCTGGGGTTGCTGTGACCCAATGCAGGACCCTGCACTGGGCCTTGTCGAACCTCCTGCAGTTGTGACCTCAGCCCACTGATGGAGTCTGTCCAGGTCCCTCTGCAGAGCCTTCCTACCCTCAAGCAGATCAACACTCCCACCCAACTCGGTCTTGTCTGCTAAGTTACTGAGGGTGCACTCAATTCCCACATCCAAATCATCAATACAGATGTAAAACAGGACTGGCCCCAAAACTGAGCTTCCATCTCCTCCTGTTTGTTACCCTTACTGCATGCATTGGTGTAGATGCTTTTATTATGCATTCTTTTTCTGAAATGATATTTCTCTCTTCCGTATGGAAATTCCTACCCACATCTGGAACTGCTCATCCCACAAGCCTCTGCTTGCTCTTTGACAAGTTTAGTAAAATTTAGCAAAGGAGTGACTTCCAAAATGACAAAGCCTAAAAGTCTAGTAAACATGATTAGTATTTATGAGATTATTATCCCTCTGTAAATTGAAATATATTCCATATATATATATATATATGACATTTGAATCCTAAATCACCTCCTGTTTATCTGTACTGTCACATATTAAAGAAGAACATTAAAGACCATTTCCACATAAATAGCAAATTACAGGGCAAAAAACCCTTATGCCACTTCAGAATAAATTAACTCAAGCAGGATCTGTGTGCCAGTTTCATCAAATCTTTTAACTATTGGACTCATTGCAGGAGATGCAGTAAAATAGCAAATGCCAAACACATTCTTACGCGACTCTCCAGATGCTGGAACGACATGTCTGAAGCCCTTCCTTTGACAGGTGGGGAAGAACAAAGCCAGAACATAGAATATGTGTGTCTTCCTCATCAGTGGGACTGTCTGTCTGTGGGGACATGCCAGCTCAGAACTCCAGCTGCTTGGGAAGACAGACAGGGCTCTAGTCCTTGGGCACCAGTGGGTGTAATGCACACAGCAAAAGCCATCAGCCTTTTTTGATCATTCTTGCTATAGTTGCACAGGATCCCCATCAGAAACATGACACTGTCAAACAGTCTGGCAGCTTCCCTCGTACATCAGCAGGGCAGACAGAAGTTCCTCTGGCACTAGACAGTTCTCTCCTTGATATTATTCATGCTGGCACCTGCTCTGGCCTTCATCCCTTGCTTCCCTGCAGTGATCTCTTTTTGGTCCATTTGTTTAAGAGTTCTTGGGGCCTTGTGTCTTTGGGCAGTACATGGCAGGACTGCCTCATCTCTGGGACAGTGCTGCCAGCCCCAGAGGACCTGTCTGCTCTGGGTGAGACAGGCCTGTCCCTACAAATTCTAAGGACAGCTGTCATGGTCTGCATGCAGACCATGACAATAGCTCCTTGGCTGTTGACTTCAGTGATATTTCACCTCTCCTTTATCTTTCTTCTTAAGGAGACCTGTCAAGGTCCTGCTGCAAACAGCTCTGTAGGCATCCTCCATCTGACTTGCACAAAGGGAGCCTATATTCCTTGGGCAACTCTAAAGACAGTATCTGCCTATCGCCACTGAAATCGTCTTCCCTGTTACCTCCTATTCCCATGGCCAGAGTAAACAAAAGGAGACTATTAAGGTGAGCTGTAATGGCTCTGCTGGAAACACCCTTGATTCCCACTACCTTTAAATAAGCTTGAAGTCCCATCTAAAACACGTATCAGGAACCTCTCTTTACAATGAAGAGCACCATTGTCATAAATGAAATCATGAGGTTGACTTTCACATGTTTAAATTGCTCGGTGTCCAAATTAAGAACTGTTAAAATTGTTAATTATGAGTAAGTGTTAGTTGTTGAGTGTTTCTCCAAGTTAGAAAATTTATTCCCTGTTGGTTTCTTAATGTTTCAGTCGTGTTCCCCAGTTCAATTGATTTTAAGATGTGTAAAACCCTTTTAACCATTTCCAAGTTCAGCTCTGTTCTAGGGAGAAAAACCCCTCACCCATGTCCCCAAGGACTATTCTTAGCACCCAACCCTTATTCTGCAACTTAGCTCCATGGCAACGTGGAATTTTAATGAGGACTTTCCCACCTTTGAAAACTGGTGACATCATCACAGACGGCTTCCCCTAGACAACAGTGAGCCATTGGCTAGAGGATATGACCTCATTCAAGGACTCCACCAATCACCCAGTGCCATGGAGGCTGGACAGTGGGCAGTCAGGGGAGGGGCCAAGGGGGTATAAAACCACGTGTACAGACTGAGGAGCTGCTTTTTAGCCTCGGAATAGCTATGGGGAAGAGCCCAACACTGGGTTCACAGGCCTATATCTCTTTCCAGAGACCTTCTTAAAAGACTTTTTGCTTTGGACTAGCTGAGGCAAAACCCAGCATTGCAAAGCTCTGCCTTGGGCCAAAAGCCAAATTGGCTACAAGTGTCTCCAATCCTTGTGTTCCCGGTTTTGATTTTTTCCTTTGGTTGTTTTTCCAAATTATTTTCTTCTTCAATAAATTAGTTTTATTTTTAATGAAAACACAAGAGTTGCCCTTATTTATGTCTACCATGCAATATCTTTCACTTATTTTGTGAGCCTTCTGTGCTCTGCTGTGCTGTGGTGATAACTTTTCTGCAGGAAGTTTTCCCAAAAGCTGGGGCAGTCTCTCACCATGTTTTTTGTTATGCCACCTGGGTCCTGTCTCAGGATGCTGGACTTACGCCAATGTCAGATGATCTACCCAGTCTGACGTTCCTGGCACTCCTGAGCAGGAGAAGAAAAAAGGAGTGAGACCATTAGCATGAGTTCTAGCATGAATATGGGCAACTCTTACAATCTGACTCACTGTCTTTCACTCTCCCAGGCACACGTAGACCCCTTGCCCCTTCCAGTCACACACCAACATGCAGACATGTGCACACACTCACTCCTGTTTCCCGGGTATTTGCTTAATGGATTCCATGACTTTTAAATGCCCCTTAATTGGGCAAAGGGTCAAATGTTCCACTATCTTCACCCAGAAAACCCTCCCCCTTCTCACATACAGGCTTTCAGAGTACATTTTTGGTATGTTTTTAATTACTGTATTCAAACAGGTAACATTTTTATGCCATACTTGATAAATGAACACTCACCATCATTTTTTCTCATCCATTAAAACAAATTTCTTACAGGACTGCCTCTTCCTTCTATTTTCTCAGTGCCTAAATATGATGGGAGTTCAAATGTTATACAAGATCTTTTCCTATATTATTAACCTGCTCATTCCTGAGACTTCCCAAAATAGAATAGCAAGAGAAAAGGACTAAACACTTATTTTGTAACACCTCATCCATTCAGCTAAGTCTTAAGTCATGGGAGCGGAAGAAATCCAGATGAAGTCTGGACTACTGGATCATCAAAGGATGGGCAAAACAGCCTCATGACAAAAGAGACTGTAGAAGAGCAGAACGTTTTGAGATAGAGGAGGAAGAGGAACTGCAGTATTGGGGGATATAAACCAGTTCAAAGGACATGATTAAAGTGGAACAACAGTGCTTTTTTTGAACTTCTCAATAATCTTTTTCACAATCATAAAATCATAGAATGCTTTGGGTTGGAAGGGACCTTAAAGTTCATCTAGTTCCAATCGTGTTGTTGCCATGGGTGGGGGCACCTTCCACTAGACCTGGTTGCTCAAGTGCCCCAGAAGAAGAAATTCATATATTGTCATCCTTGTTCGCCTCTTCAAATACTGTTGAGTAGACTGTAATATATGAGCCTATATGGAGGTCAGAAAATTTAGGCCTGGCTTGATATATTTTTGGTTTTCAAGTCCCTTATTAGTGTCTCCACTGCTAATGATGTTACTCTTGGAAAGGGATAGATCAACACAAGGGAAATACAGCATCCATCTAGGAGTTCTCTCAAGGATCTCACTAGGTCCCCCTGAGAAAACTGGAAAATATACATTTTAGGATTATATTTCCTTAGATGCACATTGTGCAGCTTCTGATATAACTCCCAAGCTCATGATGTTAATATAGTTTCATCAACAACATTATAAATATCAGTGTAAAATCTTAAAATAAGAAAAAGAGCCACATCCCCGATTCGACAGATTGGTTTTTTGCTGTATTTCTGAGTCAGGAAATTGAGCTTCCTTTCAGTATTTTGCTTTCAGCAAATACTTCTGCCTAAGGTAAGAGAAAGATGCTGAGTTTGTTTCTACAACTTTGTTACATTGTTCAGAAAAAACATATTCAAACCCAATATGTTTTAAGGGTTGAAGGCTTTTTTGTACTTACTGTGGCAACAAATATCAAATAGAGGGACATTTAAGTCTTTCTCTGCAGTGGATTTTCTCTGGAACACATATTTCAGTTCACAGACTGTGCCTTGAACTTTTGCAGACCAGCAGTGAAAGTCAAAATTTCTAGAGTGAACAGCAGGAATCCATTTACCATCAATAAACATTGTAAGTCTCCTGTGCACCTCTACCAGACTTCACTGAAATAACACAGCTGGATAGCTTGGGAAAAAAATTGCTGCAAGTATTCATTGCTGTATTTGCCTCTACACAAGCAGGAAAAACTCAGAATAATATTTCCAGACCTGTTGATTAATTTTGACTAAACTATTATGTGGTGTGGGTTTTCTTAAACTTTGCCCATTTGGAAAATTAAATTGCCCTTCTCAATGTAACATCATGTTTACAGCCATAATCCACTTTTGAAATTTGTTGGACAAAGGCCCTCTTTTAATGGTAATACATTTAATGGGTATATTTCTCTTTTTCTTCAAAGACACACACATTAGACTAATTATTGCAATGACTGTGAAAGAATAAATGCATTGCCAGAAAAATGGAAAAAATTGCGTTTATACTAAAGAACATACTTAAAATATCTTAAAATTTATTCACAAAAATACTTCTAAATATTACTCTTCATATTTTTACATTTCAGGATGTATTTGGGGATAAGTCAGTGATGTTATTGTACATGCTAACTATTGTATTTTTTTTGTTTCTGAGTTACTGCAGGATGAATACCGTGTGGAACTGTTTGAACTACTTGGTAAAAAGCAGAGTTTTTCTGGTCTGTATTTTTTTTTTTTTTAGCTTATTTCAGGAATTAAAAAACTAGCAGAGAACTGACTGGAGCAAGCTGAGTTCAAGACTGTACAGCCAACAAACATGGTCCAGATCTATACAGTTCTCATCAGGATGTTGGTACATATCTGTGCCTGAATTTCCCTGATAAGGACACTGTGGGGAGAGTCCTGAGTGGATTGCTAAACTAGCAAAAGAGAAACTGAAAGAACTCAGTACAGAATTCAAGAGCACTATATCTCATAACATGAAAGACTACTTCACTGGTCAGATGTCTGTGCAAAAGAGAAGTTTAGAGCTTGAACCACCTGCTGCTGAAAATTCCTGCCCTCTCTGAAGTCATCCAGTGAAGATTCTTTTGCAGCAGTAATTATGTTTGTGTCACAGGAGAAATTAGTACTTTAAAGTAAGTATTCCAGAGAAGTATTCTGAGAAACAAGGGGTGAATTTCTATCAAATCTCCACAATGTTATTAACCCATGCTCCCATTTTGCAGCTTTATAGGATCAACAGAAAAATCCCCAGGCACACACACAAAATAATCTACAGCACATCTGCAGCAGGACACAAAATAATATGCTACATTTCACTGATGCAGTAGCAAGGAGTACTGAGCAACACCAGTATATTCCACATTATTCAACAGACATGCTGCTGCCAAACTAGGATACTTTATTTCAACCCAAATAGGGGCACAGAACATCAATCATGATGAATGCTAACCTTATTTATCTCTCTCTGTTGCTGATGACTGTTCATAAGGGTATTTTGTCTCTAGTAATCTCTCTGAAATTCCTCCGGGCCTTACTAATTAGGTTTAGTGCATTTAATGTCAACTTCTTTTGATAGAGGAGCTACTTTTAGTGGTAGGATTCTTTCCTGAAAAGTATTCCTCTAAACTCAGAAGTTCTCCTTCAAGATGGGTGAGATGGTGAAACAACAGATGAAATTGTTTTGGTAATAAATTAGGTTTGTTTGGGGCTTTTTTTTCGCAAATATTTCAGCAATGAAGAACTTAATGTGAAAAATAGTCTACCCTCACTGTCAATACCTGAAGAAAAAGTACGGGATATTAGGTTTGCAATGCATGGGATTCAGAGGTTTTCAGATAATCCCCATTATTAAAATGACAAGAAAAAGGTTTTGACCTTATATCAAAACAGACAGTAAGTCATGTTATAGTGGTATACTTTGTGATAACATAGCACATTGTACTTTATTATTATCTAATGTGTTTAATTTTAGTATAACTCTATGTTTCAGGAAGAGCTGTTGAGATTAATGCAAAGAAAGCTCACTGATGACAGCAGGAATTATATAATATAAAGCACAAAGCACTCATGCTACATTACAAACAAAACAGGAGTCCACTCACAAAAGGAAGTTTTTAGGATTGGAAGTAAAAATGTATAAATATGATTACACAACAGAAAAGGTACCAAAAATGCACAACACTTCCATGCCTATGTTTGCTTTCTTGTTGAAAAGCAGACTTCAAGGGACTGAAATTTGTATCCCATTCCACTGATTACTCTCCAGTTGCTTTACAAACAAAACAAAATTGAGCCTAAATCAGGTAATGTCTTCTTCTTAAATGAGAAAGTTATGCCTATTTGTTTCCACTACTTCTTTTTTTTTTTATTAATGACTTTGCGCCGCCTGAAGCTGACTGACTAGTACTCCTAGATACACCATTTTATCTCAGTGTTCCCTTCTGATTCCTATACGTGCAGAATAAACTATCCTGATACACATGTGAGAAGTGATGGTGAATTGGGGGAGAGGCACCAGGCTTTAATGCCACTGTCCCTCTGGACGCTGTCAGAAAACAAGTGCAACCAGATCACACTGCCATCATGATTATGCTATGAGTATTTCAATTATAATTTAACTTTCATCTACAAATCAAAACATAATTTAAAGACTAATTTCCAAACCATCTCAAGTCTCTCATTAAACACTATTATCTCTCTCCTTTGTTCATCTACAGCTCAATGCCTTCACCTTCATTTCAACCAAAGCCCAAGTGGTACGTTTCACTCCTGTGAAACCTTCTACAGAATTCAATGAATTCATTCTGAAATGCCATCCCTGTGCATCTCTGTGCTTCATCTGAGTAATTCCTTGTTACAACTGCATAGCTCAGCGTGAATAGCAAGCTACAGGATACAACTTCAGCCCTTCAGTATTAGCTATGGCTGTGACTGTTACATACAACAACAGTTTAAAAAAAGCACCACAGAAGCACTAGATTTTTTTTCTTCATCTCTGAAGGGTAAGTAAACATATTGCACTGGGATTGTGTGGCAAGGCTTTGGTAGCAGAGGGATTCCAGAAGCTGATCCCATGTTGGATGTACCAAGTTCCGACTGGCTCCTGCAGCTGGCCAAGCTGACCCCATCAGTGACAGTGGCAGCACCTCTAGGATAATGAATTTAAGAAAGGGAGGGAAAAAATCTGTGCAACTGCAGCTGGAAGAGAGGAGTGAGAATATGTGAAAGCAACAACTCTTCAGTCACCAAAGCCAGTGAAGAAAGAGGGGGAGGAGCTACACCAGGCACTGGAGCTGAGTTTCTCCTGCAGCTCATGTGAAGACCATGGCAAAGAAAGTCATCCTTGTGCAGGCAATAGAGAACCAGAGGGGAGCAGAGATTTACCTGCAGCCTATAAAGGACCCCATCCTGGAGCAGGTGGATGCCTGAAGGAGGCTGTGACCCTGTGGGAAGTCCATGTTGGAGCAAGATCCTGGCAAGACCCATGGTTCTGTGGAGAGAGGAGCCCATGCTGGAGCAGGTTTGCTGACAGGATTTGTGACCCTAGGGGGAATCCATGCTGGAGCAGTTCATGAAGAACTGAAGCCTATGAGAATGACTTACATTGGAGAAGTTCATGGAGGATTGCCTCCCATGGGAAGGACCCCATAATGAAGCAGGGAAAGAGTGTGAGGAGGAAGGAGCAGCAGAGTAAACATGGGATGAACTGACCACAGCCTCCATCGCCCATCTCCTTGTACCACTGTGAGGGAGGAAGTAGACAAATTGGAAGTGAAGTTGAGCCCAAAAAGAAAGATGGGGTAGTGGGGAGATAGTTTAAGATGTGTTTTGATTTTTTTTCCTCATTATCTTACTCTGATTTGATGGGTAATAAATTAATTTACCCAGTTCAAATCTGTGTTGCCCATGACAGTAGCTGCTGAATGATCTCTCTCTGTCCTTATCTTAACCCACAGGCTTTTTATTGTATTTTTCCCTCCCTTGTCCAGTTGAGGAGGGGAGTGATAGAACAGCTTTGCTGGACCGTGGCTTCCAACAAAGGTCAACTCACCATGGTTACATATACTAAAGTATGGTTTGTATTTACTGGAAACACCTGCATTGCCTCCTCTAAGTTACTTATTTTATCAAAAACAAGGACAATGGTCAGCTTTCTAAGGCCACAGAATCAGACACCAAGAAGCGAAATTCTTTTTACTTTCTTCAGACTCTTCACTTTCAAACATACAAATAAACAATCTATTGATACTCCAGTTACTTTTCACCATCTACCAATTCAAACAGCTTCTCTTTCCTAGCCTCCTAGCTAAGCCTGGGTGTAAGATGTGTTTACCAGGACTCTAGTCCTACTGTAATTAAAAGTCCATGCTCTCTTCTTACCCTGGTTGAATGATGCTCTCATTTCTTAATACGTAATTACAGAGCTTTAGACAAGACTTCTGTATATTCCACATAAACGTGTATTTCTAGTAAAGCTTCAAGTGATGGCTTGCTGACAGTCATATAAAAGTATGCAGATTGGTTATTGAAAGTCTGCCTAATACTTCATCTCTGCCCTGAAGAAATGAAAAGGCTGTTTATTTTAGTATTTGTTTGGAATGGAGCTCTCTCATCATAATTTGTGATAGGACTTGCCAGATGATCTAGCACACTCTTCAGCATCACACGTCCGTGGGGTCTGCAGTGAGACTCAAACCCATGCACTTCTGGCTCTGCAGCAGTAGAGCACAACCAGTCCTTCACAGAGCTGTGGGTGATCTCAGCTGAGTACTAAGGGCCAGATTTTTATCAATTAAATGACTGGTAACATTTTCTCTTGGGTTCAAGAAACAAATATTTCAGACCAGCTGCTGCCACGACTGTGGGCAGCAGCAATGAATTACTCAAGGTGAAGAGAAAGCAAAACCAATTTGTGTAAGTATTGCTAATGTGTTCAACATGTTTTCATCTGGTATAGAGCACTGGTTAAGTCTAATCATCATTAAAATGCACAGAAAAGAAAATGTAAAGCTCATGGGATTTCAGTCACCAGATTTTTGCAGTATGTGCAAATGATTTAATATTAGGTATTATGTGCATGCCAAATAAAATTAAAAGCAAGTAAAAAAAAATCACAGAACATAAAACATAGTCTTAATTTTCTCTGTCTATACATGCATTAACTGCTAAATTAGGAGATTTGAAATGGTTTTGTTTGGAACACAAATTAACTGAAACTAGCAGTCAACAATTACACTTGTATCTAAAACCCAACATTTTCCCAAGGAGCAACATAGCAGTTACTCTGCTAAAAAACCAAAATTTGACTGTGATTTATTTTAACAGAAAAGTATGTGTAATTTATGGACAATTTCAAGAAGTCTTTATTTTTCTCATTACATTTAAAAGCCTAAAAATCTCTAAAATCAGAAAGATGAAATGGTAACATGAAGTAACATGAAAGTAAAAAACAAGAAACAATTAAAAATGCATTTTATGGAGTCAACAAGGCATGCTAATTCCTGAAATAAACATTTCTCAAGTTCAGAAACATGCCTAAAGAAATGCAATGCAAATGGATTTTGTTCCTCTCCTGCAGAGAAGAAATAAAATCCCAAAAAATATTCTAACCAAATGAAAAATATTCAGAAGCACATACTGTCGTGATCTAAGTTGCAAACATGAGTAGCAACTGCACTCCAATATTTAACACACACTGGAAACTGAATGACTGGATAAAGAAGCCATTTTTTTGTTTCATATATTATGGGTGCCAGAGAGAAATGAAACAACTGCAAAATGAAAATGACCATAAATACAAGTGAGTAAGAAAAGTGGGGCTGCAGCCTCTTACTGAATTTTCAAAAATATATTTTAGATACAGAGTACGGAAGATGGCTAAAAATTCACATCTGGAGTCACATTTCTGGGTTGTTTATATCAAGTGTTTTTATCAGTTTTATTACAAAATTATTACTCCCCAAAATTTGCCTCTGCATAGACATGTTTCATCAAGGTTAATAAGTAAGTTTTGTTTGCTCTATTCCTGCTTCAAATTCACTACTTTTCAGGCCAGTTTCTTCACATCGCTTTCTGTGCCAGTCACAGAAGAAATTTACATTCTGTTTCATTTCTATTTTCTTCACATACCTCTGCCTAATGCAGTTATGACATCCCTAATGAGATGGAAATGTTCATGCCACCTCCTCAAGGAGGAAACAAGACATTAGGCTATGTATGAATAATGTGTGAAGAAGCAGGTACAAAAATATTATGCTAAAGCGGAAAAATAAAGATGCGTTCTCAAACAATTTGCTATTCACTTTTCTGGTCAGCTAACAGCCAAACCATAAAGGCTTCAGGGAAACATGATGGTCACCATTATCAAAAGGACCTAAGTGATACATGGGCTGAAATTCCATTTAGACATAAAAGGTACTTCAGTGTCCTTAGACGCAGGACCTTAATTGCGCCAATGCGCCGACATGTGCACCTGATTGATTTCAATCACTTTCAAGAACACAGTCCTTAAACTCTTTTGAAGCATGACTTGGACTCCTAAATGACTTCATTCAACAGTGCCATGTAAAAGCTACTGGTTTCAAGAGGATTTTGTATAAGACATATAAGACATATAAGGCATTTAGGAGATTGGGGACAGGATTTTGAGCATACTTCAGAGAAAGGAAATGGAATACAGGATACAAGGCCAAGTCATAACTGCTCAAGTGTAAGGACACCAAGGACTGTTAACTTACCAGGACCTTAAAATGTAGAAATGGATAGAAATACAGCAAAATACACCCAAAAAGTTTCAGAAGCTCCTACAAAAGGTCCTATCCTCACTAGTGGTACTTGGTATTCCAAAGTGGTAAGACAAGTTTTGTTCGTGAACAGAGGCAGTTAGTGAATTGCCACATTAATTAGTACAGAAATGTGGGGTAGGCTTTGCCTGGGACAGAAGAAATCACTCTCCGGTTGTTGAGAAAACTGAAATGACAAGAACCTAAGATTTCCAGAAATTATAACAATGGCTCATGATGAATTAAAGCCCCAATCCATCCCATAGTTAAATTCTAGATGCCTAGCCACTTAAGTCATTTAAAAAGTCTTAGAAAAGCCTCAAAACAGTTAAAGCAGTTTTTGATTAGAATAAAAATTCTTGACTGCTAATACTTTACTATAATGATAGGTCAAAAAATTCCCTAAGAATCAGAGAAAGCTGTGCCATAGTCACAGATATTAGCATCAAACAAAGATGGTACACCAGCTGCAAATTGAAAGACAAGCTCCTCAGATGCTGCAGTTTTGTCCAAGCACATAAAAGAAATGTCAGATAATGTAACAAAACTCTTTTCTTACCACAAGTCTTGACTGTGGGTTTTTTTTTTTTTCAATAGTTCTTTAGTGGCAACTAGCCCCTTGTCAGTAGGTTACTGCATTGAAGAGAAATATTGACTTCATGAATAATTTAGTTGAAATACATTACCTTTTATCACTCCACAGCTTTGGGAGGAAGTCAAGAAATCACACCGAGATTCTTGATAATTCTTATCCTTTGAATAAAAAATCAGAACTCAAACTGAATTTGTAAAAATCAATGTGTGTTTTTACAACTGAAATTATAGAGTTAGTATTTAATTCCTGAAAATCTAATTTACCTAATGTCAAAATCTGAATTGGAAGGAATAAGGTGTACCTAAAGAGTTAAAGGTAAATATCCCTGGGTAATGCTGGTGTCCATTAAATCCTTTCACAATTTTTTTCTCTTTTAATTCTACAGCAAATCTGTATCACTCTGTATAATTTCCAGGTATACTCTTTTTTTTTTTTCCTAAATCATAATCAGCAGGCACAAATATACCCCGTGGTTCTGAATTCTCAGATCATCTGCAAGTTCAAATAAATTGAACTGTACCTACCAACTTTCACTGGAGGTATTCAATAATTTGAAAAATCAGACCCAAGAACATAGGAGAACATAAACAGTAGATGCTTTTAACATGCAACTGTTTCTTTCAACAATTTCCTCACTGTCCCTATATTTTGAGGAATCATTATTTCCAAGAAGGTCAGGTTCTCAGGAACCTGCAATTCTATGGCACGTAGTATTTTTTCTCCTTCTTCCTCTTTTTTTTTTTTTTTAATTAGATATGACTGTTTCATAATACTTTCTTTTTTCTGTATTTTTGAGGTACACCCGGGTATTGCAACTAAACATTTGCTATATGCTATCAAGATTATTTAATCTAGAAATGCATGAAAATGCATCCTAGAATTGAATACCAATTCAAATAATCTAAGTTTATGCAAATGTATGTTTTTAGTAGAAAGTTTATATAGGACATATTTCTGAGTTTTTCAAAAGGATATTTTTCCACAAAGATGCGATACACTTTTCTTGCAGAAATACTCATCTCTAGGTCACTGAAGAACTGATTTTGTTTCTCAATTTTTTTTTCAGGTGCCATAAAAAAGTTTAGATTTTTTAGAGTTCTTGTTAATTTAATGATTTTCTGCTCCTTAGTGCTTCAATTCCATTAGCTTTAAATTTGCTTTGTAATAGCACTTCCATTAAGGTCTAAATCAGTTAGTTATATGGATGTTTTCAGTTTTAGTTCTGAGCCTCTGAAACCAGAGGCTCTGGCTTATCTGGCTGAACTGATTTTGCCTGGGATAGAGTTATTTTTCTTCATAGTCGTTTTTATGGTGTTCTATTTTGGATTTGCACTGGAAAGCATTGATAATACAGGGATGTTTTAGCTGTTGCTGAGCAGAGCTCACACAAGGTGAAAGCCTTTTCTGCTCCTCATCCCACCCCATGTTAGGAGCTGGGGTGGCACAAGGACCTGGGAGTTGAACTCAACTGACCATAGTGATATCCCATCCCATATGACACCATGCTCAGCATAAAAAGCTGGGGGAGAGGAAAAGTTTGCATTCCCACGTAACCATCATGTATGGTTGAACAAAACGCACAGATTATTTGTTGCTATATAGTGCTGCCCAGCACAGCAAAACAGGTTTATTCAGAATTTGTACAACTGTTGTTGTCTGGTTTTGGGGATTTGGTTATTTTAGATTGTGTTCATGCCTTGCAGACCTCTGATTTTGACTGCAAAAGCAAGTTGTGATCAAAAGTTCAACTGAATCATAATAATAGCTCTGGGGTTTTCAACGTACAGAAAACTCCACCTCTTGCTCCCATTTGCCTCCCATAATTTCAGAAAGTGTCACCATCATGGTCAATTGTATTTCCAAGCACTCCAGATACTGGCATAATTCACATCAATGAAAAAACTGTTCTTCAAACTAGCATAGCCAAAGCACTAAAAACCACCCACAGGGTTTTCCCTCTCCCTTCCTACTTAGCTCAGGTTAACAGACATAGGTGGTTCAATCTCCTTCATCTTGCCTGGTGGAGCAGTGCCTTTCTTCATTCCCAAATATGTTTTTTCTCCACAAAATGAAAATTATACTTAATTAGAAACTTATTTTCCTCAGCTACAGAGTCTTCAGACTCAGTCTCTTGTCATCTGGCATGTCTCAAAGCAACTGGGAAAGAGAGTGAGACAGTCCAAACCACACCACTACAATTTAACAGATGATTTAGCTGGTGTATCAGGAGCAGCTGGCTGATTCTGGAAACGGGCAAAAGAGACGTACTGTGTCAGAAGGAGGGAGAAAAGGACAAACCCATCTGATTTTCTCTCATTCATCAGTCAAATTTAATGGAAAATATGTAACAGATGGAAGGGAGAATTAATATTAAAACAAGTAAATAAACACTATAAGAGAGAGAGAAAGAAGGAAAAACTTCTTTGACACTGGGGTAATTGATCCAGGCACATTACTCTACAGATATCATATGTCTGTCCAAACCTTAAATGACCAAATATCCTTACAGCTTCCACTATGGACAGCATGTGCTCTCACATTAAGTCTGTCTATTCAACTGTGAAATACTAAAATTTATGTTGGAGAAAAAAAATCCAGATTTATATATTGCAGTGTGTAGTGGATTCTGTATAACAAAGAAGCCTTCTTCTACCTCTGAGCAGGATGATGGATGAGTGCCTGGAAACCACAGTTTGGCTTCCAGCATGGTACCCTCCATGGCCTCACAACACCTCCAGCAACTAGATAAAGCTTAAGACTGTTCAGTGATACAGACAGAGTACTGTGTTACAACCCACTGACATCTCTGAAAGTATTAGTTCTTACTGCTATAAGACCACAGGCCATATGGCAGCAGATCACAGTTTTGACTTTCAAGCTGAAAAACTCTAACTCCCAGGGAAATTAGTTGTTTCTCTTGACAAAAACTCTGGCCAAGTAAACCTCCAGCTATTTAACACAGTTAACCACTAACATCCAATTATTCAATGTCATTTTTGTTCTGTCTCTGAACTCTCATTCCAGAAACCTGACACAAAAAGGAAAGGAGATGTTGCATCGCACTATTTCCATGGTAACCACCACAGCCAAGCAGGATGAGATTTGTATGTGGAAGCAAAGGCACAGGCCTTGGCTTGGTCTGCCATCAGTGAAGCTCCTCAGACTAAGCAAAGTGATTGATTTCACAAACTGCTCAGATTAAAAAAAAACCCAAACAACAACAACAATAAGCAGCTAGAAAGAAGTAATTTCTTTTTCTAATGTTAAACGTTTGAGAGAAAGATCCTGAGATTTGATGGCAGCTTGGAAATGGAGACAACGTGCCCTCTGGATCCTTACGAAAAGGGCTTAAGTCCTGGTGGCTTTGAAGAGGAGAATTAAAAATCATTACTTAGGCAATAGGTTATGATAATATTTCTCTTTCATCTTCTCTCTCTGTGTCATTCTTTTAGTTCTCCATGTTACAATGATGTTTTGGCAGAGTTCACATTCATTTATGAAATCCTCTATTTCTTTACTTTATTAAAAATGATTTGCAATGTAAAGTAGAAATTTATTCATCTGCCTTCTCAAATAAGAGTTCATATGCAAATTTCCTATTCATTTCTTCTTTATTCAGTATTGAATCAGCAGTGTTTTTCCAGCATTAGAGGATTTTCTTTCTCTCTTGTTAAGGCAACTGGCTGTAATCCTTATTTCCTTTGAAATGTATATTATTTTTATAATTCATTCTTTCCTGCTATGGGAACTGCATAATACTTTATAGACAAAAGACAAATCGCTAACTTCATCCACAGAAATAATAGGAAGTGCGAAACCATTCTCTCCTATGGTGTTAAAGACTTATCTCCAGAGAAGACAGGGAAAGGGGATGTTGTGTTATCGCTACTTGCCCTCAGAAGTCCAATAAAAACAGTTTCTTTTTCCCAGAGGGTTATAGGAATTTATTTAGTTGATACTAGAGATGTACACACACAAACATGTACCTGTATATCCAGGGCTCTTAAAAGGTTCTTACAAAGCTTTTCCTAGGTTCTGTTACTGCTAACAATTTTAATACAGGGAATTATCTTAAATCCCACAAAATGTATGTTAAGTGTTGGAAACACTTTAAGCAACTGCAGTCTGGACTTGGACTCGTTTAGTTTGCATGATCAAAAATATGCAGGATACAAGGTGAAAGGAAAATGCACCAAGAACTGCTTGACTGATTGTGAGGGTGATAGGAGTGGCCACTTAGAGGTTGAATTGAGAACTTGGATTCTCTCTCATTTTGGTTCCTCCAGGTACCTTCCCCGGCTCTGAGCTGCACAAAGCCTGACAACAGAGGCTACTGCAGCAGGGAAAAAGCATTACATGTCTCTGGTTTCTACTGGAGTAAATCCAAACATAAGAATCTTCCTAGCAGAAAGTTTGTGGGGAAACAAGGAGGACACAGTGCAATGACACCAACTGCTCGTTTCTAGGAAGGTTCTGGATGCATTTGACTTAGATTCTTGAATGTACATAGTGGTTTATACTTACTTTTTTGCCCAGAATTTCTTGATCACAGAGTCACTGGAAACCTGTCAGTCCTACCCTTTCTTTACAAGTTTTTGAAACAACAACGAATGGTTCACAAATAAAAGATAATCTCCTCTTTATTTCTCTATAAAAACCATGCAGTATACGGCTTTAGGAACCTAGCCATCTTAATAAAACACTGCTATACAGTCTATAGTTTCTTTATGGTCTGCTTTTGATGGCTTTTTTTTAGTTTGGTTGGATTTTTACAGTTGTTATGATTAATAGATAAGCACCCAGCCTGTACAGAGACATTTTTATAACTAAAAGTTCAGGAATTTCAGAAGAACTTACAGCTTTTTCTATGGGTTAAACAAAGCCACTGCCTAAACAAACTTTGTCCTTTGGGGCTGGCACTGTCAGCACTTACCACAACAGTACAGAGCTGACATGCTGAACACTGTTATAAATCCTCTTCATCTCTTAAAACTATCATCTACTGAGCGAGGACTCCCACTTAGTAGACAAAGCTGACGTTTCCTATGGAAGAAACTGCAGGCACACAGGAGAGACAGATTAATTATTTAGAGCAGTGGCTTCTAGAAATGCTCTTCTTTCTCAAAAAACATATGCTTTTTCTCACTAACAGTTTCCTTCTGGATTGTGGTATCTGTTAAAGAGTGCAGAGATTTCCAATTAGACTCTTAAACTGACAATTCCTTTTTCATGTCAATAGGATTTGAATATTCAAATCCCTCAACTCTCTTTTAAACAGACTACCATGAATGTGAGAGTAATAGAAGTGCTGCAAAAAGATTTCTTGTATTTTTTTCTGCTACAGAAATGACAGTTGTAGTTGCTTTAAATAAATTACTGCCCACAAGCTTTTAATTGTTTTGTTGTTGATGTTTCTGTAATTCAGTGTTGTTCAAATATATCTGCCTACTACAGCGTTGCTTATCCAGGCCAGGCTAATGATTTCAGGTTCCAAGCACATCGTTTGCATCAATTGTAACACTCCTGTGTGCCTTTTACAAGATACAAACCCAGTTTCCTCCCTATAATGAGAACAAATGGACAACTCAAGTTCAGAATTGCTTTGTTCTCTCTTTAACTTCTGAATCCTCCCCAAAGTAGAAAAAAAAAGTCTTTTGCTTAAAAAAAACCAAAGTCTTTGTCTAAAACAAACAGAAAAAAAATGAAAGGAAGAGCTACAGATGAAGTAAATTGCAATTTAGATGCAGGTCTTTCAAAAGGATTACAGATATTTCACTGTAATAGATCAGACCTATTTTAAGCTCTAGGTCATTTAAATTTCATTAAAAATACAATGCTCATCCATAAAATAAACTGCAACCCAACTTATGACTGTCTCACATACACATGAAAATTTTTCTCTTTCTCTCAGCTTTTCAGATTCTCAAATGCTTGTTAGAACCCGTAGCATTTCAATGTGTCTTGAGGATCAAAAGTAAATCTAGGAGGAGGACAAATCAAAGCAAGGGCTAGAGCACATCCCAAAGGCACAGCTGCACTTCTACATGAGTGACTTCCAACTATTCCTGCCTTGCACAGGAGAAGAGTCTTTATGAAATAATTCCCGAGGTTTTACAGCAAATTCCTATTTGAAACAGCCCTGATGCTTCCTTCTAAAACATAGAGAAACAGAGACTACTACTCACAGCACTTAGAATAGAAAGAAAAAAAAAATCAGTGAAATTATAACACTAAGAGCTGACACAGAATTACAAACTGAAGATTGAACTTCTAACCTAAATAATTTAGAGATAAATAAAAATTAATCTTTACTGCCTTCTTCTCTTGCCTTTTTTGCAGCAAAGATGCAAGTAACTAATGGCTGCCCTTCCCTCAGCTGGAGCAGTCCACATCACTACGATGTTATCAAAGGTGTTTTCCTATTCATAAAACTAAGGTAAAAGAAACAATTATTCTCTGGTACTTCTGGCAGAAACAGCATCTAAACCCTATGGCAGCTGAATTTCTGATTCTCTCTCCCATGCTTCCCTAAACAGTTACCAAAACTGAAGCACACTATAAGATCCCTCTGGAATTCTGCATTTTTGGAACAGCCCAAACATTTCAACTTTCTTCCATAAGCAACTTATTCACTGAAACCCAGACTCCTGAGAACCACAAACATTTCAAATTAGTTAAGCAGCTGAGACCTTTTTCTATCAAGTATTTTTTTCATTATGAAATAGCATTTGTTTAGAAAATTGCCAACCTTTAGTTTTAATTAAATTGCAACATTATTATTATACTTATTACTGCAGAATCACTGAGGTTTGATGGGAGCCCAGAATCCTAACACCTCACTGACCAAAACGGGAAATACTATAGCAGCCATTTGGGCAGTTGTCAGTGTAGTGTTCATTGCTATTGTTCCATTTAAAAAGTTATTTGCTGTAGAACTTGGAACACCCTAAAACCATATCCCTAAGTTACCGTGCTGAATCTGCAAGGCAGAGCATCTGTTTCATTGAAACAGAACAACGGAGACATCCAATGGACCCTCATGTTTATTACAGCTGATTATATCTTCTTCTTACCGTTACCTATGCCAGTTCCACATCATGTATCCCTGCATCTCCTGCTCATACCCACGCGGTACATCTTCAGTCACCATGCACTCTACCTGAGCTGCTTTCAGCAGCTGAAAGGTTTGGAGTCCCTGACACAGTGCCGTCACACTTGCGCTGTTTTAGTGCACTTTGGAGTTTTCACACTTCATTAAATACGGTAAGATCCATCTGTATTAGAAAAAAAGAATGTCTTTCTTTTCAATTTATAACCTAGTATTCCTTTGGATATGATTGAACATTAGGATTTGGTTACATCATGGCTTGTTAGTTCCTTTCCTCCTCTAAGTGCTATTTGCTACTGTCTCTTTCCAAACTGCTACAATTTTGTTATAGAACATTTTTTTTCTTCTATTAATATGTTTTCTGCAGAAATATACAGGTCAAACATTTCCTCTATATACTGGAACCTCACACATTTACTTTCTTTATGTGAATCCTTAATCACAATCAAAAGTGAAGGCAGAAGCACAGGGCTAGGACAGCTGCGCCAGTGAACCTCACCCTGCAGAAGAGGGCTCTCTGTGCCCTTTCCCATGCCAAGTTGTTTCTAGCACCAGTACCAGTTCCACAAAGGGTTATGGACATGATGGAGCCACAAGATCAGCAATCTGATTATGTTAGTAATTTCTTTCCACCTTATAATTAGATTCACTTCTACAAATATTTCCCAGGCAAATAATGGTATTCTGACTGTAAGTATTGCATAAATGCAGACCCACAGAGATAAGGAATACTGTGTTTTCATTTGTAAATTCCTTAGGAGAAGCACAAAAGAAGAGCAAAAGCAACATCTTTACATCCTTGCTCAAGTAATACTCTCAATAATTTCATTAAATATATAAATAGATGAAAATTTGGATGTGGGATTGTTGTATATCTTAGCTGTAACTAGATTAATTTACCCTGAAGTGGTTCTCTAGCTGATATGGGAACCTCCCTTGCTGAAGCACAGATAAATATTGCAGAATTTGATCTCTTGTAAAATCTTTGCTTTGTATTGGGTTTCTTATATATTTTGTTTTGGCTTAATGTACTGATGACTGAAAATTGTGCAGATGTACTTAAATGAGACTCAGCTACAGCAGAAGGAAACATCTGGTGTGCAGAGCAGAGGCAGGGCTACACAGAGGTAGTGTTCAAGGTACTTGTACATTTCAACACACAGATGATCTCTGCTCTTGTGATGCTGCATTTTGACATGTAAGGCTGCACTTATGTTAACCTCAGAGAAAATAAACATTGACTGAAACAAACAAATAAAGATATTTGTTGTGTTGTTTATGACTCAAAAAAATTGTCCCATTTTTTTGTGAATACAATCACTGTTTCTGCTCAGTGTAAACTTGGGCAAAATTTTGTGGCAACTGAAGGGAAAATATTCACTTTTGTGAACCCGAGTAGAGAACAGATGTCCAGATGTGGCTTTTAAACCTTGTTTCTTCATCACTCTTTTACACTGGTGTCAGAAGGCAAATTTTTCTCATAATTTTTTAAAGATATATACACTGATTCAAAGAACTTCTAAAAATACACAAGTAGAGCATGAAAAATCCAAAGGGCATCAATATATAAAATATACTGAAGTTCCAGAAGAGGAAATGTGTTTTCAGTAGATTGCATCTCCAAGTGAACTACCATGCTTTCCTACTCCTGATCAATAGTTCTGTCAGAGATTGCACAGGCTGCTGGACACACTCAAAAAAAACCCCAAAAAACCCACATCTAATATTCTTCTGCAACAGGGTCAGTGTGTTTGTTAAGCATTATTAGACCTTGTTACAGTGTCAACATAATGACTGCAGAAAAGGAGATCCATACTGCCGTGTAAAACCCTCTGCCTAGAGTTGGGGAGGCCCTATGGCTAAACTGGAGCAAACTGTATATCTGTGATAATACAGAGGTGATGCCACTGAGTTTGGCTCAGCTGACTAGAGATGGTGCTAATAATCAAGGCGCTAAGGTCGTGCCTTTGATCCCTGTATGGGCCACTCACTGAAGAGATGGACTCGATGATCCTTGCTGGTCCCTTCTGGAATATTCTGTGATTTCACCACGGCAGCTTGACTTGGAGCAAGAAAACGGCTATTTTCAGGACACGTTTCCATGCTAAAGAGGAAGACTATCCTCTTGGCCCTTGTCCCATTCCACTATAAAAAGGGAGAGCTGGGAAGAATTCTTTTGATAGACTTTTCTGACGAAAAATCAAGCACAAACAAAAACAAATAAAAAACCATTTACTGGAAAAAACCCAAAGGCAAACAAACAAACAGAACAAAAAAAAACGCCAAAGTGTTCTTATTAAAGGTGGGGGGCGGGGGGGAGGAAGGAAAAAGGAGCGGAGAGAGAGAAAAGAGAGAGGGGGGAAGGAACAGGAGACAGGGGAGAGCGTTATCACAGAACCGCGGCTATCTATCGGCATCGATTTGGCAAATGGAGCGTGCGTGCTGCGAACCGCGGTGCGCTTGTGCAGCCTCTGTGGGGAGCCGGGCGCGATCTCCGAGCGGTGGCGGCAGCGGATGGCGAAGCCCACAAGCTGCAGACGGCGGCTGCGGACGGCGGGCGAAGCCTCCGAGCTGCTGACAGCGGCTGCGGAGCACACGAGATCTTCATGGTGACAAGCTAGATCTTGGAAGTGGCACAGCAGGGAGAAGCAGGCACGGGCAGGGAAGCAGGGCCACAGGGAAGAGGGCGCTAAGGCGGGAGCAGAAAGGGTCAAGCCGATCCCCCAGCGACCCCAAAGCATAAACACCGCGTGGCGTTGCTGTAGCTGGTTCTATGTGCCCCCAAACTCCTCCCCCAACTCGGCTTCGCGGGCCCTTTTTTGGCGGGCATCCTTCGCGGGCATCCGGGCACCCACCCCCCCAACAGCAAGCGTGTGTGGGGGGAACTGCTCGCAGTCCAATCATGGAAGTTTTCCCTGCCCTGCCTGGCTGCGAGGTGGAATCTCTCCAGATATGAGGCTTCCCTCACTCCTGGCTGCCTCCTGCAAGTGGCACACGTGCACCCCTCCTCCATATGCCTCTGACAGCCCTGACAACCAGAGCTGAGGCAAACGAAAATGGCTGAATTGGCTCATCACAGCCGTCACTCAGGAAGCTCTGGGCAGCCAACAGTTTCCCAGTTCAGCAGTTCTTCTTGTTATAAATAAAAGTGAGAAATTCGTGCTCAAATATGTAATNCCCAGCTCAGGTGTTAACGACCGGATCGAGAACCAAGATATGGAACATCATGAGCCATCAGATAACATCCTCTGGTGATGAGTGATTAATCAAGAGCAGGATGCTTTTTGTCCACCTCAGATTCATGAATAGCATGCTTCATGAATATACTGATGGGCAAAAACAATACCCAGGATCCGGACTTTATGGGAAAAACTGTATAAAAAGCAAGCTATTGGAAACAATCGACGTGAACAGAGGGAGATCTGATGCGGTAGAGGTCAGACCTGTGTTTGCCCAGTGCCAATCCCGGGCTTGGCACTGTCTCCTTTTCGATCGTGGCGTTGCGTGTACGAATTCTCGGACACGAAATAAATTTTATACTTGTTTTACTTTTAAATTGGGCGTACTTATTTATAACATTCTATTTGGCTCACAAAAAGCTTTCTGAATGTTTCTCCCTTTGTGATATATGGCATGAAGTTTACAAAACAGAGATTTATAGTAACTGTTAGTATCACATGTCCAGTTGAACATAGTAAATTCACATGGACCAATAGATATCTATGGTTTCTTCCTAGAATTCTGTAAGCATTTTTATCATAAATTGTTTGAATGGGAGCCTCATTTCAACCTTCCAGACACTAAAATCTTCCTAAAGGACAAACAGCTTCCTCAAGCCAACACATCTCTGCTGCACACCACAGTTTTCCAGAAGTCTCTGCTCTTTTAATGGCACTAAAGGGCAAAAATAATGACAAGAGAAGGTTCTCAATCATGAGGAGCAAAGCAGTTTTGTGGCAATGCACTCACATTTGTTCACAACAGAATTTATTAAAAAAAAAAGAATAAACAGTTACAGAGCTAGGGTCAGGTAGTCTATATTTTAGTATAAAGTGAACTAAAAGTAACTTGTGTTTCTCCTTCTTTACAAAAACAGATGTAATGGAAAAGTTTCATCATTCTGGAAGCTGTGCTTCCACAACACAAGGCAGTATTACTTTAACCGTAATAAAATCATATAATAGTAAAAAATTACAGTCAACTGAGCTTTATCAACTTTTCTCAAAAGAAAGAGCTCATAAAAATGCAGACTTAACCAAACATATACTTCATTCCCATCATAAGTACCTGGATGAAAAGCAAAGATCAAATAGGTAGCATGTGTCACTAGTTTTCCACCAGTGTGCAAATACCTAGCTCTCAAGAGCACTATTTTATTTCTCCCTCCTTTTCACTGCCATTGTGTTGGTTTGAAGACAAAC
>VXAZ01010072.1:0-16759 GCA_013399875.1 Gymnorhina tibicen
CGCGGGCTGAGCCGGCCGTATAAGGGCGGTGGCGGCGGCGGGGCACGGTCAGAGCCCGCTCCGGTTGGATCCGCAGCTGTGTCCCTCTGTCTGTCCCGGCGCAGCCCAGCCCAGCCATGCCGCTGCCCCGCGTCCCGCTGCGCGCCGCGCTGCTGCTCGGCCTCCTCCTGCGAGCCGCCGCCACCGAGTCGGTGAGTCCCGCCGGGCCCCCGCGGGACAGCGGGGAAAGGGGAGGGTCTGCCCCGGCAGCGAGGGGCTCCCGGGGGGAGGGGGATTGGGTGCCCCGCGGGGCTCGGGCCACACTCGCCGCCAGCCCGAGAGCCGGTGCCACCGCTGCCCTCCAGCCGGTCTGCCCCCGCTGTTGGCCCTTCTTCGGGAAAAGGGAAGGGTGGGCGAAACAGGGAGACGGCGATAGGGCCGTTCCCGTTCTTCCTCCGGTTGCCTTGGCTCGGACGCTGCTTCCTCCGGCAGATGCCAAAGCAGAGTCGTGCCGGCCCGGCCGTGCCCGGCGCGGGGCTCCTGCCCGGTGCCGAGCCGTCCCCGCGGCTGTGCCGCTCCTCACGTACCCCGTTCTGCCCCGTGCCCGGCGTGCTGGGCTTACAGCAGTGCAGGGGACCCGGCTACCTGGTGGAAATGAGCTGCTCTCCATTACAGATTTTATTTCCAGCTTCTGGTCGTGAAAGTTCTTTTAATTCTTCTTTTCTTGTGCGTGTGCGGTGGGTTGGATGCGTGCGGTGCGTTACAGCACCTGGATAGGCTTTCCAGTCTTACCTGCGTATGGTTGTGCTGGTACCTGGCGTCTTGCTGTGTGTATCAAACCTTCCTCGCGTCCACATGGGAGTGAAAAATGATGCATTACCGTGGAGGGTTTAATAATCTCTTAAACATATAATGAGGTGAAACATTTTGGCTGCTTCGAGCCGGCACATGTGGGGTCTTCGTGGTGAAGCAGAGATCTGGGGATTCTGGCTTCCCCGCTGTTTGTTTGTTTGTTTTTTTGTGTGACCATCTTGCTGATAGTGCAATCAGGGCGGATTCCTCTGTTAGTGTGAAAGAGCTGCTGAGATTAAGGTAACTGCAGGAGATCAGGGGTTCCCGAAGTAGGTTCAATCATCCACATTGGTTTGTTTTGGACTGAAGGCTGGGTGGGCAGATCGAACTGATAAGGCTCTGCTGCTTTCTGATAGGGGCACAGGGCTGGGGGGTGCTGGTTGTAGAGCAGGAATCTCCCACAGAGAGCATCTGTAGTAATTGTCAGCTACTCTTTGCTAAAACCAACCGGCCCAAATCCACTTTACTCTAATCTGGTGTCTTTATCCCTGCCAGTAAGCACGTGAATCGGTCGTTTGGGAACTGGCCCAAACTAGTAGGGCAAACCTTTGGGGCAGACAGCATCTGGAAGTTGCACTGACCATGTTTGGTATGAAATGCAACTTGGTGTCCCTGGGGACTGGACTGGTCTGCAAGCATCGGATTTCTGCAAAGACAACAAATTTTGCACAGATGTGGTCTGTAAATCCTTATATAGAACTTACGTGAAGTATTTATCCGTGTCCTTTAAGCTACCTAAGATTGAGTGTATGCTTGAGAAGTAACACTGGCCTACTATAAAGCCTAATCCAAACAAATTGTTTGGGTTACAGGCTGCCGGGGAGGAGACGAGGATGACACACGGTTTGGGAGAGTTCTGCTGGCACTCCTCCCATATTATTTTTTTTAATAGCACTGCCAAAACGTGCAGGGCTGCACAGCATGTGGCTCTTGGTTTTTCTGTGCGGGCAGGGTGAAGACAGGTAGCTGTTTCTTAACAAGATGGGGATTGTATTTCTTGTGCTTATGTAAGAGCGTGGATGTTGAGAGTGATTTGGTGCTTGAATATTTCCCCAAGCCTGTACAAACAAAAATACCTTGGCTCTTTTCTCCTTGAGCAGCTTTCTGGTGTAAATGGGATTTCTCCATGTGAAGCAATCCTGGATGTGTAAGAGGGTGGGGAATATTACTGAAGTGCCTAAGCGTGACGTTGGTGCTCGGGCTGTGGGTGGGTGGGTTGTGTTACAGCAGCCCCGCAGCTTTGTGTGAGAACATTGCCTTCTTCCTGCGGGGCCGAGGGAGGCTGGGGCCGATGCCTGGTATCACCAGGTGGTCCCCAGCCCTCTCCGCTTGAGCACCTTGGAAAGCAAAGGATGTGTGGGCAGGATGCTCCCCTCTGTGCTGTGTGAGGATGGGCTTCCTGCAGAAGATGCTTGAGGGGGGATGGACAGAAAGTTGCCAACGCATCCAAGGTGTGGGTTCAGTGGAGTTAACAAAGGACGTGAGGTGTGCCTTGCTTGGGCAGAGTGGCATCGCTGAGCTTTCCCTGTGCTTTTAGCATCCAGAAGTGCCCCTGGCAGCAGAGGAGGGAAGCAAGGGGTATTCCCCCGTGGCAGAGGGCATTCCATCTGCTGCAGGCTTGGGCCCTGCTCAGTTTGTCTGGGCTGCAAAAGGGCCAAGTGCCTGGAGCTCAGCAGGGCTGTAGCAGTGCTAGTGGGCTGCAGGCTTGTTGCAGTTGTCCTACTTTTGTGCCTTGAACTATGCAGGAAAAGTCTTCATGCAGCACCACGTTGTGTTTGTGTGTCCTCAGCAGTACAGAGGAGCGCAAATCCAACCCAGAAGCTCCTGGCAGAGGATTGCTCAGGGAGAGGGGGGAGGCTTCGTGCTGTTTGTGGGCTGTTTGCTGGTTTAAAGCAATCATGCTCAGAGGCCTCCTGATTGGCAAAGCTGGTGTCTTGTTGATGATAGCTGTGTTTGGAAAGTAGTGCAACATTATTAATGTTAAAACCGGTTTGGCTTGTCCTGCTGCCATTGATCCCCGAGGCCTGTTCTTTCTGCTCTTTGCCCAGTTTCTCATCTGTCCCTCCCAATCAAATCAAGACATTGCTATCTGCACGTTTTACTTTATTTTACCTTGACTTGCCATGCTCACATTTAGAGCAAATCTCTGCTTTGCTTCAGTCTCCCTAAAACACAGAGCAGCGAAAGGATGGTGTCTAAAGTGATGTCCCTTAGCCCTGAAGGGGAAGGAGCTCGTGACTTCTGGTAGTCAAACCCATAGCTGTTTGTGGGGATGAAATGACTGTAATGTGTAGGAAAAAAATAACCTCTTTAGCACCTTGTGCTTTCTAGAGCTGCATGCACAACTCCTGGGGTGGGAGTTCAGGGCTGCACGGCCCCTGCACAGCTGAGCACCTTGTCCCTGCTAGATGTGGAGGTTCCCATGGGTAGGAACACTCACGCTGCAGCACTTGGGACACAGTCAGGGAAACAGCGCTGCTGCCCAGCTCTCATCTGTCCCAAGTGCTGCCAGCCCCCATGCTGGAGAGTGCTCTCCCGTGGTTCAGAGCTTTCCCGAACATCTTACGCAAGAGGCAAATTGGGGCTGAACTTGGTACTTTACAGATTTGTGATACCAGAGGCTCATTCACCATGGGAAGTAAGGGCTGTTAGCCAACCTGATTGCTCTCCTTCCCACCCCTCCTGTTGCTCTCTCCCAAAGTCTCGTCGCTTTGAGATCCTGCAAAGGTCTGCATCCAGTCCAGCAATGGGGAAAATGTTTTTCCTATGTGTCTTCCCCTCCAAGCCTCTGTTAATGGCTTTACTATTGCCTTGAGCTGTTTGAATGGCATGGGGAGGCCATTTGCTCTCAAATGCCTGAACTAGAGCCTAGTGTGACCTTGCCATGATTTTCCTGTAGTGTCATACTGCCTTTTTGAAATGCTTGTGTCCCACTTCCACCACAGGCTGGAAGCTGCTAACCTGACTTTCTGAGTGATGATGGAGGGGGGGCACACTGGCTTGCTGCTCAGCAGGCAGGCTTCAGCACAGCTCCTACAGCTACTTTTCCTTCCCTTTTGACTCCTGGTGCTGGTAAATGCTCTGTTGGAAACATCCTGGCTGCTTGAATCCTCTTGGCTATAAATTACCACTTGGTTGTGTTGTATTTTGTGTGTAAGTTGTTCTTCCTCAATTGAATGGATTGATGGACTTAGGTTTAAAGGCTTTTTTTATTAGTGATATTATCTGTACCTGTAAGGGTGGCATGGTAACTGTGGTCCCACGGTCTGCAATGTAAATTACTTGGGTTGACTTGTAAGATAACCTAATCAAGTAATCGTGGCTCTGTGATCCCGCAGAACTCTCCAGCTATCACTTCGGCCAGGCTAAATGCAGCATCCATCCTTCAAAACACTTCCTAGCTCTTGAGTTAACATTTATCCTCTTGAGCCTGCTCTTACGTCTTGCAGCTGCATTCTCCCCCTCTACTCAGTACATCCTGTTCCTTTATGCCCTGTAACAACAGCCGGGTTGTGCTGCTTTTGCAGCCTCAAACGAGAAGCTGATGCAGTTGAAGCACTACAAAACCGAGGGGACAAGCCCTGCACACGCTTGACCTCCGGGCTGCTGCTGAGGAGCATGTGTGGCTGTTTGTTTGAGACTCGCTGGAATGCAAATGCTTGAGATTAAGGATTCAAATGATTTGCACTAGAATGAGACTCTTGTGATGAGACTGGGCTTGGTGGCTCTGAATAGACAGGGCAGCCTACTTAGAGTTTCACTTGCAATAAGCCACTGCTCTGAGGGGCTGTAAAAGATCCTACACTAATGAGCAGTTAGGGCTGTGCTTCTAGGTTAGTTCAGACTTATTTTTTTTTGTCTTTAAGCGTGTGCCTGAATGTTTGTCCAGTAAATGCCGCCGGTCAGAGGACCAGCTCTGCCGTGTGTCACCCTGACTTGCGGCAGTCATGCTCTGACTCAGGTTTCTGGCACTTGGCTTGGCATCCCAGCTCCCGGGAACACTGCTGTCACCCTCTGAGTAACGGCCCTGGCCCCTCACCCAAAGCGGTGACTCAGACTTCTGAGGCACTGCAGCACAGAGGTGGATCTCTTCTTCTGGGGCTAGAAAGGGGGTGGCAGGCAAAACTAGTGCTGCTGCTTGGCACCCGCTCTGTGCTGCCCTTGGCACCGAGCGCCTTCGCTGCTGCCTCCTGTTTAATCTGGTTGTGGCTTTGGTGGGCAGAAAAGCTGTCGGGCTCCGACATGTGACTGCTGCCAGCAGCCGAGTTGGTGTTGGCAAAGGCAGATCAGAAAATGGCCCTGTCTTGAGCAGCCGTAACTTGCTCTGGCAGCTCCGTGGTTCCTTCATTTTCAGGCAGATACTGTTGGAAACGAGGTGCATGGGAGAGAGGAAAGCAGCAGTATTATCTGAAATGACTGGAAGCATTCAAAGCAAGCTAAAGGAGCATAAAGTCTCAAAAGAGGGGGTTAAATACTTAATCCTGAATCTGGAGAAAATGTCAGCGTAGGAGGGGAAAGCACGCAAGATGTAGCTGTGTCCCTCTCAATTTCTGAGGGCTGGCTGACTTGAAAAAGTGTGCTTCTTGTAAAAGTCTTTATTTTTTGGAAATACGCACTGTTGTCAGTTTCATCCTTAAATCCTTTGAGGCTGAGACTCTGCTTGTGAAATGCCAGGAGGCCGTTGTTAGACAAATTATTGGGATAACTTAAAAATCAAAGCAGTTAATTAAAATCTCAGGGAGACACTCCTTGGGGCAGGAAGGAGACTGGGAGACCCACAGCACTGTTACCCAAGCAGCTGGTGTTGTGTCAACCAAAACCACGGCTGCTTCTTGCTTAAACAAATCGTGTTCTGTCAGGGAGAGCAAAGCCTTCCCTGGGAAGGATTTTTCTCTTGATGTTGCTCTGCCTTAGCTGCTGAAGGGGAGAAGGTGTCTTCACCATGGGTCCTCTAAAACTGTGCTGCTGTCGAATACAAGGAGAGGTGGCCTTGCCCCACTTACCTTGCTGCGAGGCTGACCCTGCCTCCTGCCCTTTAGCTGCTGTTACAGTCAAACTGGAGCAATGAAAGCATGCTAACGTGCATTAATGACTGTGAAAGTGCTTGGACTTGCACCGAAGGGGCCTGCACAGCACAGTAGCCAGAAATCTCTGTGCAGAAGGCGGAGTGAGTGAGAGGAGTGTGGCTGGAAGGAGGGCACCTGGTATAATGCTGTCCTGGCCTGGAGAGGAGTGAGACCCGTAGGTGGAAGGACAGATCCTGACTGGTGTGGTGCTAGGAGAGTGGCAGAAGCTGCTTTGGTGGGCTAGGGCCCCCCTTCAGCAACAGAGAAGCTCCTGCTCTCCTCTGTGGAAATACAGCCCTTACTGATGTCAGGAGCTTTTCCTTGGAAGATTCTGTTCCCCAGCGAGGTAAATATTTATTGCAAACCCACAGTGTGCAGTGGAGCAGAGTCTGGAGCCAGGATCTTGCAGGAGACTGTTTATGCGCGGGCTGTTCTTGGCGCTAATTCCAAATTTCCTGAGGCTGAGTATGAGGAGCTGGTCCTGCGTGTTGGTTACTCACAGACTTGCTCGTCCAGCCGAGCGTGGGCTCTGCAGCGCCAGGGAAGGAGTGACCAAAACAATAGCTGGGTCCCTCTGCTCTGGCTGTGACACTGTGGGTGCAGAGACGTGATCAGGGAGGGCTGGAAAACTGCTGCTGGCTGCTCACCCTCTGCTCAGAGAGGGGAGGAAGCCTCACTGGGAGTTCAGAGCCCTCAGAGAGAGGAAGATGCTTCTGGAAGTGACAGGTTTCCTGAAGTACAGCTGCATTATCCCGAGTAACACGCGCTGTGCCTGCTGCTTCCTGGGCTCAAGCCAAGCATAAATAGGGAATGTCTTTGTGAGAAAATGAACCAAAAAAACCCCACCAAACCCCACACACTGAAAGCCCAGCCTCTGCTGCTGCAGCTAGCCAGGAAAATCCCTGCTGTTGAAATGTTTGTTTGTATAAATGCTCACACGGGTATGGCTGATAGCATAGCGGCAGCGCTCCACTGTCTCGAGTGCTTTTGTGCCGATAACTTCCTCTGCTGCTGTCCTTTGCTGGCACCTTTGCCAGCAGAGCAAGGCTTGAAATAGCATAACTGTGCTGGCAGAGCTCAACTGCCTGGGCTAAGCCTAAATCTTTGGGCTACTACTTCTGATTAGATTAAAATGGATCGTGGGAGGGGAAGCGTTTGTAGGGCGCAGCATTGGGAATCTTGACTGTACAAACAAGCTGAGATTAGCCGCATGGTGAGCCAGATAGCAAGGGCACTCTTTGAAGTTGGGTGTCTGCCTGGCTTAATTTTGCTAACGCTCTGGCATGAGGGAGCATAAAGATCCCAAAAATGCACATCATGCATTTCTTGCCAAGTGGAAATTCTGCTTGTGTGCGTGTTCGGGGAAGCATTGGGGTGGGTGTAGCTGTATTCTAGGAAAGGGCAGTGAGGGCAGGCCTCTTCCTGGCATGAGGGGGAAGTGTGACATGTGAAGTATCCCAAGTCTGAAGTGTCAGCATGAAAAATCATCCTTGATGGAAAAGCTGTTTTGCTGGGGCATTTATATCCTTTTTTTCTTCCACAGACAAGGATGCAATAGAAGCCTTTATTATAGAGTAGGGCCACTCAGAGTGAGTTGTGAGCTGGAAAAACTGTGAATTCCTTTTTTAAGCTTGAATAGAATTTTTCCAGCTTCTGGACTGAGCTCTGGACACTGAAGCATATGAACTGCTTATGATTAGGTTTGTAAATACCATAAAAAAATGATAATCTCTTTATGAACTAGGTGTGTATCATGGCCTGTGACCGGGAGAACCCTTCAGGGGCGTGAAATGTCTCTGTCCCAGTTGTTTTCCTCTTGAGTCACATGAGAGCTCCTGCTTTTTCCTCCTGTAGTTTTCCTCTGAACTTTCTTTATTTGCTTCAGGGCAGTTGATGGACACACCACATCTGCCATCTGCAACTGCCTGCTGAGCTTTATCTCCCTGAGCTGGACTGGGAAGCGGTCATCCCCTTTCCGCTCCGGCTCTGGAGCTGGGAACTGAGTGTTTAGAGCAGCTATTTTGCCACCAATTTATTATTGCAGTAAACATATCCCAGCATGTGTCTTTCTGGCAAGGGACTCAATCTTCGCGGCTTTGCTCTTGGCTGATAATCAGGCAAAAGCAGTTAAATAAGAATTCATTCCTTTGTAATTTCTCTGTCCTGCTCCTGCAGCGTGGCCAGTGTGCGATGTGGGCTGGAGGGAGCGGGCTGCGTGTAAGCAAGAGCACAGCAGCTCAAAGGTAACTGAGGTTTGACTTTGTAAGTGCAAGGAAGCCTATTTTGAGCGAGCAGAGCCTGGGAGGATTCATCCCTGCTGCAGGGAAGGCACCCGTGACAGCGAGTGGCTCTCCAGAGACCAGGATTAGAGTGTAATTGTCACGGGGATTTATGGCTCCGCTGCCGCATGAGCCCCCGGGAGAGCTGCTTGTGGCGACACGGCTTAAAAGAATCACACAGGGAACGGGGGCGAGGGGGGAGTGGGCCAGGCTGGCGCTGGGACAGCGCTGGATGTGCCTTCCACACGCAGGCTGCGGGGTGTGAGCACACCGGGAGATGGAGACCTGCTCGGACAGGGACTGGGCAGGCTTCCCTTAAGTCACCTTGAACAAGCGATGCTTTTCCCAGCTGAACTGCTCCCCAGCCTGCGTGGTGCTCCTGCTGGCTTATTAAACAAAACCCTGTTTGTGTTACTGAGCGCAAGTTTTGAAGAGTTTCTTTGGTAAGAGGCGCAAAGGCTGTGCAGTAACTGCTGTGGGTACTGGAGCTGCCTGCAGGCTCTGGTCTGTACTCCGCTCTGATTCCCCCCTTAGTCCTCAGAATGTTGTGGGTTTACCTTTGTGGCTCACTGTGCTGGGAGTGCTGGACAGGGGCTGTCAGAGGAGATGGGCAAGGCTGGCTGTGGCCCTGCTCTAGGACTGCTTGGAAAATGTTGAGCAAGGGTAGTATTTAACTATGTCTGGAAGCCTCAGGTGATCCTGTCATGCAGCTAAATGCAAACATGTGCCTGGATGGGAGCTGTTTAACTTTTGTCCCTTGGCACAAAGGCCAGTGGAGGCTGTGTGTGCTGCAAGTTATGTGGGCCAGGCTGACCAGGAACGGGTGGTGAAATGGTACCTCCAGGCATGGTCAAAAAGAGCTGGCACAAGTGGATTTTTTTATTATTTTACTGTGGCTGGTGTGTTAAGGGAGTTGAGTGTGACTTCGATTGAAATGCTGATACTTGCTTTGCTCTCAGGACTAAAATGACTTTTGTGTATTTATTTTCTTCTCCCCTACACAGAGCTGGAGCATGGAGAGAGGGAAGGGAGTGAAGCATATTTTGGAGGGAAATATAGATCCTTCCCATACTAGTCTGGAAGGAGCTGCTTCTGCTGGAAGCTCATGTCACTTCTAATAAGGTTTTTTAATGCTTATTCAGATGGGAAGATAGAGCAGTCTTTGCTTGTTGCCACTGCACACCTCCCTCCTGTGGAGATCACCTCTATTTGGGCTGTTTCACAATGATTTGAGCTGTCCTGTGTGGCTCCTCTGCTTTTGGGGGGCTGTTGGGGCTTCAAGCGGGTGAGGTCACTCCTAGCCCCTGCTCTTGCACATGCTTGGCGTGAGCTTTAGAAGCTTCCTGGTTTGTGGGCTTCTGCAAGAGCTGGGTGGAAGTGAACTGTATGGAAATCCCCTCTCTTGGGCTCGGTGGTTTACAGAGCTCTGCATCCTTGCAGCCGCTCGCGTTGTTCAGGAGCCCTTCCTGGTGAAGCCAATGTAGTCGTGCATCGTGGTGGCGTGAGGTGACGTCTGCCTGTGACAGCACAGGGTCTGGGGAGGATATTTTGTGTAAGGCTGCTTGCCACAGTGAAACAAGGTGATCTGTACAGCCCACGCTGAGTGCAGAGCACCTGAGAAGCCCCTCGAGCAGTTTACACCTACCTGTCCCTGCGGGCTACACAGGGTTAACAGGTCTGTGCCTCTGCCCCCTTCTGCCACCTCCCAGGCTGGCCCAGCTCCACGTGCTTTTGTCTAGGAAAGGTTGACTTTCACCTTGCTCCTGTTTACTCCCAGGTTTGTGTACACAGTGCTGGGGAGGGAGACCAGGAGCAAGCGCTGGGTCTCCATGCCAAAATTATAAACTTGATAAAGGGCTCTGTACACTGTGAATGCCCCAGTCCCTGCAGGTCTGACTCCCTTTGCAGCTTGCTGGCTGTGACCCTTCAAAGGAGCTTTTAATGAACTCTGTGTTTGATCAGAGACAAGGGACAGCTGTAAAAGCCAGTTCCATGTCTGGAAAACTTTGTCTCTGCCCCAAAACATCATTTGGGTTTTTTTGAAAGGCTGTGGTGAGGACATGTGGGCTGGGGCAGGTGAGCTGCCTGGGTTTGTTATTTCCCAGAACTTGCCAGCGGCTGGGGAAATTCACACATTGCACAGAAGCTTTGCTTGCTGCCTCAGTGTAATAGCTGATCTCGCTTTGGAAAGAGGCGAGTGGTGTTCTGGGGCTGTAAGGGAAGGCCCCAGGAGCACGAAATGGAGTGGGATGGGCTAGGGATGGAGCACAGCAGGGCTGCCTGGGGTCCCAGGGGTGCTATTCCTGCGTCTCCACTGAGCAAAGAGTGTCTGGCTTCATCCAGTAGTGCAGCCTGTCTCAAAACATGAGGCCTGTGAGCCCAGCTTTTCCAGGAATGACGCTCACAGTTCACGTGCCTGACGTGCTGGTTGTCTGGCAGGGAATAAACTCTTATTTATTTATTTTTTTTGCCACTGGCAGGCAGGAAAAGCTTCTTCTCCCCAGCATGCTGTTTAATCTCCCTTTGTGCTTACTGGGGAATAAAGCTGCTTAACATGAGGAAGAAATCCTGGAACTAGACTCCTGCAGGAAAGGTTGATTTCTGTACAGACCCCTCCTAGAGAGGAGCACATTAATAGTAGAACTCTGCTTCAGCTGCCAGGGTGTGGTGGGGCTGTGCAGCCGCCCAGTCCGACTCTCCCAGCGAGTCCCTGGCCTGGCTCCAGCACGGGGATAACAGGTGGTGGGAAGCAGCCTCGCAGCAGCGCTGGTGCCCATCTCCAGCTGGCAGTTGCAGAAGGTGTTAAGCTGAACGTGGCCAGGGATGGCTTGGCAAGGGCTGACCGTCCTCCTGTGGCAGTCTCGGAGCTTTTTCCTCTTGGCCGCAGCCTGCAAGCCCGGAGGAAGTAGGGGCACCTTCTGTGGTGCCTCCTCACCAAGCAGCAGGGCTGCAGGGAGGACTGTGTGCCCTTGGAAAGGGATGTACTTCTTTTTGAACAATACTCCAGGGAGCTCTTTATGTGGCACTCGGGAAGCCCAAAACCCTTGCTTTTAAGTCCTGTGGAAGTGCCTGTGTGCCCTCTCACAGGTGTGTATGCAAGGAATGTGCCTGCTCCAGACCTGCCCTGTGCTCCAGCACTGCACTCCGGTGTTATATCTTCCCAGCCTGCCCATGCCCCAGCTCCCAGGCAGGGCCGGCTTCCTAGAAGTACATGCCTTGAAACCTGGAGAGTAATTATGGAGGTGCCCAGCAGCTCTCTGACTTCCCTGTCGGATGAGCCTGTAATGTGAGGCCACTGCCCACAGGAAAAGTTTCCTGTACGGTTTGAGAAGTTCTTGCGGCTTCCAGGAACTTCCCCATCCTTGCTCAAGAGGATGATGAAGAATGAGTTCAGGGTACACTCCCATATAATCTTATTTATGCTTGTGAGTCAGTAATTTCCTTGTTGTGTGCTCTGCTGGTAAACACAGTCTGCCCTGATTTAACTAAGGTTTTTTTGATAGCCAGACCCGGTGTGTTCCTCAGCGTGCACTAATCGCTGTGGCTGTGTGCCACCGCTCAGCTCGTGGCTGGGCTGATCTGATAAGGCCAGTGGGCTGTCCGGGCCACCCCGGGGCTTAAACCTGGGTTTTCTTGAGCCGCCCTTGCTTGGACATTACTGGCTATGACTCATGGTGAAGTGCAGGGTGAGCTGGCACCGGGGTGTGGCTCGGCACAGCACTCCAACATCAATCTGCCGGGTGCAGGGTTATTTGGATCTGCAGCGAACGTGCTCCCCTGCCCCGGGAATTGGGTTCTGCCTGCCCCTCGATGAAATGGCCAGAAGCTGCCCTGGGAACAGCTACTGCATGCTGGCAGCAGCTTCCATTGCAGGGCTGGCTTTGGCTGGGTTTCGCATATCTTGAAATGAATTTGCCTTGGAGCAAGTGATCCGTAATGTTAGGAATGCCTGATTCCAGGCTGGGAGAAGATTTCTTCCAAGCTGACTTTCCTCCCAGCCCCCTTCCCAGCATCTAGTGCCAGGCTAGGCATAGCAGAGAGAGAGGGTCTGGGAGGAGAACTGGCCTCAGGACTTTGTGCCCTCTGGGCTGCTCATCTGGTTATCCTGTAGCCGAGTTGCTGAGGAGACCAAAAGTGCCTCAATAAGCAAGGAAAAGCACATCCAGTGCCGCTGCTCCTGGTGCAAAATGAGAAACATCTTGTGCTTGTTTGTGGCAAACCCAGTGTGCCAGTGGGCACGGAACGGGGCTGGGAGCAGGGCTGGGGCTGTGGGCAGAGGAAGCTGGCACATGGCTTGTGGCTGATTGCTGGCCGGGATTAGAGATCGACAGCGGATGTAATTCATCACCTCTGGGCTGTGGGATGGGCCACACCTGGCCAGGTGAGCAGGAGGGCTGGTCCCAGCTGCTCAGGGCTCGGTGGTGCTGCCACCCAGCTCTGTGTCCCCACGAGTCTCTGATCCTCCTCACCTCAGTGAGGCTGTAGCCTGGTAAGCTCGTACACTGAGAAAAACGCTTGGATGTGCAGGGCTGTGGAATGTTCTTCTGGGTGGACAAAAGCTTTGTCAAGACTTCCCAGTTGTCCTGTGAGGACAGCGTGAAAGAATGTTGCCAGCTTAGCCCCCAGCTAAGGGACCCATCCATCTGCATTGTGCCTCTTGCCTTGGGGGAAGGGGTTGAGTCCCCCTCCATGGTGATGATTTCATGGCTGTGGAACCATCTGGAGTCTGTGGGGTGGTGTTGAGCAACCCCAGAGCTCATACCTGTGGTACCCTCACCAAGGCTGGCCCCAGGGCTGATCCCAGAAATAGTTCTGGGAAGTTGCATAACTTTGCTGAGGGCAGGAGATTTGGGCTTGTGGCTCCTGGAAGGTCCAAGTGCAAATGAGCTCTGGTGTGCAAATTGCCAGTGTGGCCAAACAGCTGATATCTGGGAGGCTGTCCAGCTTTTGTGCTGTTAACTGCACTCCTTGGGCCTTTGGATCCCGGAGATATTTTATAGGTTTGTTTGTTTACATGCTTTTTAAAAAGGTGAGGCAGGAGAAGCTCTTCCTTCAGGCAAGTCATTACTGATAGCGAGTGCTCTTGAACGTCAGCCTGTATTGCACTGCAGTTCAGCTGAACTGACGGGCCAGCTTTTAACCCTTGGGTGATAAAATAGGTTTGTTCTCAGTACAAGGAGTGAGGAATTGCTTTGGCATGAAGCTTTGGTGCTGTGCAAAAAGCTGACCTATACGTGTCAGGCTTTTTTCCTGGGAATTACAAGTCCTTCCAAACTCTCCCTTATCACAAACTGAAGGTATTGCTTTTCCAAATGCTTTTGCTACAAATTCCTGACCAAGATCCTGTTGTGGTATTTTCACCCTGTGTGTTCAAGTGAACCTCTTGAATCTGTAGCCCTCAGGAAATTCCCGTCCCAGACTGGCTCTCACTTCTGTTCTGAGAAATTCCAGGGAATTCAGCTGATAAAGATAATGCTTTTGGTGGAGAGGAAGTTCAGCATTTAATGTTTTTCTGGTGGAAGTGATGTGCTCAGGCTCTGAACCTTTTGTGAAATGCTTCTGAAGAGTTGTCTGGTATTTAACATGTTTCCCACCCCCATTTACAGGTGAGAGAAACTGAAACCATGGATGCTGGATGGCTTGACCACCTTGCCTCTGGGGACTTGCCAGATGATGAAGACATTGGTGAATTCAGGCCTCACTTAACCTCTGATGGGTTAGATATAGATGAGGCCTCTGGGTCAGGAGGTAAGTTGGGAAGTGGATCTCCCTCAGCTGTGCTGTGAAATTTCTTTCAGCAGCAGCCCTTGAGTGATGGGCTAAATCACAGCCAGAGCTCCAGAGGAACCACAGTGTCAGGTGGAGATGAAAACTGTGACTCGTAGTCACTCAGATGAGAACAGTGAAAGTGGTGGTGCTGTGATGTTGAATCACTCAGGGAGGACAGATGGAGTCCAGCCAAGCTTGTCTTGCTGCAAATGAAAAGGCCTTGTGCTGGCTGGATCTTTTTCCTGTTGAACTCCAAAGAACTGCTGAGAAACTTTTAAAAAAATAATCTATTGTTGAGGCAGTGTTAAAAGGCTTAAAGTTAATGTCTCAGCTGAGGCCAAACAAGGTAAAGGAATAACTGGTGTTCAAGTGAACTCTGTGACATGCAAAGCTCCCCGCCCAAACCAGTTTCTGTAGCTCTGTGTCCCTTTTAGAGAACAAATGTTCCCATAAAGTAAAAGAACAAGTGCTGAAATCGGTGCCTGACATGTTTGGGCAGATCTGGAGGGTTGGTGAAGGATCCTTTAGGGATGGGCGGTGGGAGCAGTGCCCTCCATTGGCATTACCTTCTAAGCTGTGGCAGACCTGCTCTGCAGGGGCCAGTGGGTCCAGCTGAAGATCCTTCCCAGCAGAGAGGTGTTGGTTTCACGATTACATATTGGTCTTGTGCAATCCAAGTCATTAAATGATAAATAGTACTAGTAGATAGGAGGGAATTGTAGAGGGCAAGAGTCCTAGTTCGTGTGCAGTTGCTGGTATTACAGGAAGTGTCTGAATTCTGTAAAAACAACATGAAATGAGATGAAAACTTGAGAGCTCTTTCAATTTTTTTTTCCCCCTCTGCAGACTACCCAGACTCTGAAGATGGCATCTATCTGACCACCATGGATACCCCTGTGGTAGGTATTGCCCCTGTGTGTTTTTAAGCACCGTGTAGCTCCTGTGGGCTGGCTATGAAATGTTCTGAACACCCTCCCCCTCTGTAAGACGTGGCATCAGGACGAATCCACCTGCATGAGCAGGCACAGTGTACTCGTAATGCACTGAGCAAACTTTCTATTCCCTGCACACCCTCCTGCTTTGAGCTGTGGGTAGGCTGGGTGCTGCTTGCTGACGGGTGTGGTTTGTCTGTGTTCTGCAGATATCTGACAACTATATCCCTGGAGATACTGGGAGAAAGATAGAAGGTGAGAAGAAAAACACAATGGTGGACAATGAAATCATTCCAGACAAAGCTGTACCTGTCGAAGAGAACCTGTCCAACAAGATCTCCATGGCAAGCACAGCCAACAGCAGCATCTTTGAAAGAACAGAAGTCCTTACAGGTAATACTCCACCTTGTCCTGGTAAATCATTAATACTGAAAATCAAAATGGCTTCTGTAGTTCCCTGTTTCTCTGGGGAGCAGCTCTCTGCTGACAGGGGAATGAGTTACTTTACCTCTGTGGCTACCTGTACCAGGGTGGCCTCTGCCTCCCAGCCCTTAAACAACAGCAGAGCCTGCTGCTGGGGTAAACAGCTCGTTTTTGAGCCTGCCAGCTGACTGTTGGCTTAAGTCATGTGGCAGCTGCTCTGCACCCAGATACTGCCTCAACAAGAGGTGTCTCTGGCCGTAAAGCAGTGACATCATAGACTTTGATATCAAATACAGGCATTTTCCTTCCAACCTCTGCCCAAGTCCTGCCTTTTCTGAGCTTTTCCAGGAGCCAGGCAACCCCTCTAAGGGATTCCAACATGTGGTCAGCTGTAGGAATCTGAGTACCAATGTCTAGAGCAAAACCGAGTGACTGCCTTCCCCTCAGCATGTGAGACAGGTCTGTCTCCAGCATATTGCTGCTTCAAGCACTTGGCCCGATGGTCCAAGTAAAGACCCAAGCCCTTTGTGCTGATCTGCAGCCATCCTCCCAGTCAGAGAAGAGATTGGAAGAGAGGATTGCAAAACCATCTAGCAAAGAAGCTGATTTAGTGCAAGGAATAGGTGTCACAACAAGGGATAAACTTCATTGAAGTCTTGTGGCCACCCTTGGTGTGAGGAGAGAGGAAATCTTAGTGGTTTTTTGGAGGTTTGTAGGTTTTGGTTGTTGGGATGTGGGTTTTTTTTTTGAGGGAAGTGGTGTTGGTAATTGGATGTTGATGAACTGAAACACAGAGTCCCCAGGGTGTGCTCCCACAGGTAGTTAACAAAGCATTCAGACTGGAGCTCTACCATTTTCCTGTGGGTTGTGGTGGGGCTTTTTTGGGTGGGTGGTTTTTTTTTGTTTTGTCTCTGTACAGGGAGAACGTCTTCTTGTCAACATTTCTTTCTTGGACTAAACTGGAAGATTAGCTCAAACTGGTTAATGTGGAACATGTGATTATTCTGTGGTCGGACTGGAAGCAGTCCTGGCCTTTCCCAGTAACATCTGCTGTTGCTGGCAGTGCCAGCGCAGATGGTGACAGGCACACGGACACTGACTCTGGAGGCTGCTACTCTTGAAGCAGATTCTGAGATGTTGCTGGTGGTTTGGAGTTGCCCAGGACTTACTCCATTCTCTCTTTCCTCCCCAGCTCTCATCGCAGGAGGAGCAGTGGGCCTCCTGTTTGCCATCTTCCTCATCCTGCTCTTGGTCTATCGCATGAAGAAAAAGGACGAGGGCAGTTACGACCTGGGGAAGAAACCCATCTACAAGAAAGCCCCCACAAATGAGTTCTATGCCTAAAGCTCAGCAGCACCTTGTGCCCATCAAGGGACAAACAGACTGTATGGAAACACTGTGCCCTCAGATGAGATGTGCTGAACAAATGCTTTTTTTTTTTTTTTTTTTTTGTTTTAAT
>VXAZ01010072.1:16774-31807 GCA_013399875.1 Gymnorhina tibicen
TTTTTTTTTTTTTTTGGATTGAATTTCAAAGTGACTTTGAGAAAAAACAAACTTCCTTCGTGACCCTTCCCATCCCACTCAGCTAACCAGGGCCCAATGAAATACAAAGAGTCTGAAAAAAAAACCTCAGTGTATTTTTTTTTCCTAAGTTAGTGTAAAAAGAATAAAGATGCCAAATTTTCTGCTTGGTTTTATAGAGGGTATATAAACACAAACCAGACTGTATGGAAGCAAACACCATGTGTTTGCATCCAGCGTGCCGTGCTGGGATTGGCTGCTTCTGTAGAAGATGGCTTTTTTTTTTTTTATAAATCTTGCTACTAGATGTCTTGCAGAAGGCTGTTGATGTGAAGCATTTTTGTGGAGAACTATTTATGAATCTCTTACACTACAGATAATGTTGCCTTATCAGGGAGCAAAAGGCCCACAAGGGCTCAGTATCCCTGAATGCCATAAAGGGCCTATGGGAATGTCTTCCCCAGGAGACTTCTGTCTCTTCCTGTTGGCCCCAGGCAAGGGTCGTTAGTCCTTGAAATCAGGACAGCCAGTTGTGTTTGGCTATGGCGACACCCTTTCCTTGCCTTCGGTCTCTTACCTTTTTTTAAGGGTTGCTTGTAGGATTTTTTTATAACAAAATTTTAAAGAAAATAGCCTAATGTTTATATAAAAGTTTGTAGAAATTGTTTTGAAATAATAAAAAAATAATCTACTTTTTTAATTTCCTCAGATTTATTTTTTCAATCCCTTTGTGTTTCCTTTGGCCGGGCATTTCTCTAGAGATGCTGTTTTATATGATTCATGTTCTGAACTGAAGCAGAGTTAGCTACAGAGTGTTACAGGTTTCTTCTAGTTCTATAGCAGCTACTATAGAGGTGAAAGATATTTATGATTTTCTCATAACTTTTCTAGGTTTTTTTTTTTAAATAGAATTATTTATAGTTTCTGAAATGGCTGCTTTCTCATTTGGTAACTTTTATCCTTTTTATGTAAAACACTAATATAATGAGTCTCTGTGAAAACTATTTAAGCTTTATTCTGTGAATTTCAATTATAAATTCAAGGCAATAACTTCTGTATGCAAAGTTGGATGCATAAATATGATTGAAGTAGGGAAAAGATGAGTAATTCTAGGCTGTAATATATTAAATCAGTCCTATAGAGCTATATATTATATATTTTACTGAGATATATACAGATGAGAATGAAAAGGCTGGAGTTAATTCTTCAGCAGCCTTATGGTGTGTAAGAAGCTTTTGATCTTGTTTGTGCTGCTGTTTGTCCAGTGTCTTGTGTAGAGCACCAGGGGCTTGTGCTCGGGCAGGCACCTGGGCGCAGCTGGAGCCCGGGGGCTCCGTGGCCGTGTCCCGGCTCCTGGAAGCAGCTGCGGTTGGGATGTGCCGGGCTCGAGCCGCAGAGTCGGAGCAGAGATCCCCGCCTCGAGTTGCCCTTGGAAGCAAGCGTTGGAAGCTTGCAGGGTGGAGGTGACAGCTTTGTCCCCTCTGGTGCTGAGCCGAGTCCCGCCCCTCAGGGAAGGCTGGATCTGAGCTGTGCCTGGGTGGCATCTCCCACCGGGAAGCACTGAGCTTTCATAGGGGCAGGCTCTGAACCCCACCCCTGCTGTGGATCTTTCTTAACATCCCCTGTACATGGCTCCTACCTCTGCTGAGAGTGGGACCAACCCCCCGAGCAAAGGCTGATGTGTGTCCCGAGCCTCTGTGCCAGGAAGGCGTTACAGAACCGTGAGCAAGTTGGGTCCTCCTGCGCCTCTGAGTCTGGCCTGGCGTGAGGCAAAGGTCTGAGTGTGGCTCCCCAAACTGAGCACCTGCACAGGCAGCACAAAACCTGGCAGTTGCAAAGGCTGGTTGGAAATCTCATGGCTCCTGAAGCCTCCTTCCTGAGGCTTTGCTGTAGGCTTGAGGCCAAAGCCAGAGAGGCGATAGAAAAAACTGTGTCCCCCTTCTCGGGGTGAGGCAGGAACACGTGTTGAGACATCGGTGGCAGAGGAGCAGTCCTCCTCCGCGTGACTCACTTGGTCCCAGTACAAGTGTGTTCGGGGAAACTCTGAGCTCTGGGAGGCTCTCAAAGCTGCACAGAGTTCGCTGGAGGCTGGGAAGGAGAGGGAGGACTGTGCTGCCTGTGGACAGCGCTACCACAAAGGCAGGAGCTGCGACTGCTTCTTGGGATATTTAGATTCTCTTGTGTAATTGCTCTTGGGGATTTTCCACTGTTACTGGTTTTTATTTTTATTTTTTTTTCTCAAATAAATGGTACTTTCTAAAACTGGCTTTTTGGACTGTTTCTGATCTGAAATTACTTTTGGGAGCTGCATAAGCGGGAGCTCATGTTTGTGTAACTGCTTGGTTTACTGAAAGGGGAGGCACGCTGGGCCCTGGCGCGGTGGCTTGCAGCTCAAAGGGGCGTTGTCAGCAGCTCCTGAGCTGCCTCTGTGCCTGACCCACGAGTGATTCCCATAGGACCAGCAGCCCTGGGTCTCTGGAGCTACTCAGCTCCTCCAGACAAGTAAAGCAGAGACGGCACCGTCCCATGGGGTGGCCTGTCCTGTTTTGTGATGGTACTTGAAGAGCGCTGTCCCCTTGTAATCAGGAGGGATGGAGGGAGGTAGAAAGAGGCCTGTGCCTGTCTCCTGATGGCAGCAACACATGCCTGTCCTCTCAAACAAGAGCAGTGTCCTGGGCATTTTGCTTAACCAAGTTTCAAGCCAACCCTGTTTAACCAATGTAGGCCTTCCCCTGGGTGCAGAGCTATCAGCTGCTCTGGGAGCAAGTCCACAGGTGCCCTCATGCTGTTTGGGCCTAAAACAGCTGCTCTTTAAGGCAAGCTCTGGATGAAGCTGCTGTTTGTCCAAGCCCCTCTGCTCTGCCAGCTTGGTGCTCTCAAAGGACAGGACCCACCTCTCTCCCCGGGCAGGTGGGAGAGAGGGGGAGCAGGGCTGCTCACTGGGAACAGTGCTGAGGCTAAGTGCTGTATTTAAGTGGATTATCATCCTCGAGAAGATCTAATTCCCTTCTCCCTGGTGGGAATTCCTGCTCCAGGTGGTTTGGATTAGCACAGGCGAAGGAAACAAACTGAGGCTAGTACACATGCTCCTTTGGGGTGAGGGAGCAGTGCGTGCTCTTCTGCTCCTTCTTGCCTGCTCTGCGCCAGGTGTGCTCTGAAAGGTCCTCTGAGAATCTCATCCAATGCTAAGAAAAGCAGAGCCACGTGCTCCCAGGGCCCTCCTGTGCTCCGTGGGAGCTGCTGTTTGTCAGCGCATCGGTGACGTACTCCTGCGATCTCCGTGTTCTTGTGGCTGTGACAGGTTCTTGGACGTGCTGCTTGGAACAACCTATGTTTGTCTTTTTTTTTTTTTTTTTTTTTTTTTTTTTTTTTTTCTTCTTCCTTCCTTTCTCTCCTGGGCTTTGTCTCTTGGTTGCAAGAATCCTGTGTACTTTCCAAAACTGCCCTCAGCGTAAAAGTGCCTTGTTTTTGCAAAGCAATCTGGACGGGTAGCCTGCAAATCCCCAGAGCACAAGCCTGGCTGCCTGCCTGTCCTTGCAGAGCCCCAGTTCCTGAGATGGATTCCTCACCATTCCCTCCATCTGCCTTTCTGCCCTTCTAGCTAGCCCACCTGTACCTGACGTGTGCTGAGAGGCTCTAATACCTTGAGAATTCCTGGTCTTCATCTCTGACCTCACAGATGGCACTTGTTGTTTTTCTTCTTAGTGCTGCACTGGTTTTTAAAACCAAAAGGCTGAGGATCTGCTTTATCTGGCTTGAAAATAGCTGGAAACCTCCCAGGTACTGATGTGATTGAGTGGCTGGGGCAGGTCTGTCCTTCCTCAATGCTTCCTGAATGAGGGACATGGAGAAGCTGGAAAATTAGGTGTAACCTCGCTGACCCCCTTTGCTTTATGGCTTCCAGGGGGTTTTGAGGCGATGTTCATGGGTGTTTGGGTCCCTTGTTTTGCAGTGTGAGCTGAGGCACTGGAGTGTGTGCTGTGCTACGTGCCAAAGGTGCCAAAATGGGTCCCAGCAGTGATGTGCTGCTGATTGTGGTGCCTGTCCCCCACACCTTGAACCTGCAGAGTCTGGGAGGGCACAATTCCTGTGCCCTGAAGATGTGATGTTTCCCATGAGCATCCCCTGAGCTTCCCCCAGCCCCCTGGGTGCTGAGTCAGGTGCACTTTTTGGCTCCCTGTGGCTGCAGGCAGGGCCAGGGTGAGCCCAGGGGATGGGGGTGCTGGGTACAGCCCAGTGGGGCTGGAGTGGGGCATCACTGGGCTCCCAGTTAGCTGGGTAAGTTGGGGCTGTGTGTGGGGTAACAGAGCAGGTTGTCCTTGGGGCTGGGGTCTGCCAGGTGGAAACCTTCCTTCCCCCGGTATCACTGGGTGTGGGTGACCCCTCACTGTCGGGATGTTTTGATACTTGGGGCTGAAACGTTTCAGCTCCTCCTTCCCCGTCCTCTGTCCCATCTTGCTTGGTGCCAGTCATGGTGCAGATAGTGATGCCCAAAGCTCTGGTCTCTTTGGGGGGGCCAAGCCCGTCACCTGTGCCAAAGAGGCTTTGGAAGGGCTTTGTTTCGTAGAACCAGAGTATGACCCAAAGGCTGATCCTCCACCGCCCCTGCCAGGGGCAGGGACGACTTCCACTAGACCAGGCTGCTCAGGGCCCCATCCAGCGCGGTCTTGAACACTTCTAGGAACGGGACANGGCCCCCGCTGCGGGTCGGAATTCCTCGGCGGCAGCGGGTTCTGCCATAGGACTGCGGTCTGCGATCTCAGTAATGCTAGTGAATCCTGCTGGATGCGGAGTTTGTCTTGTTTCCTTTTCTTTTTTCCCCTTTCCCGCCCCTTTCCTCTTTTTTTTTTTTTTTTCCTCCCCCTCCCTTTTCCNCTGGGCTCCCAGTTAGCTGGGTAAGTTGGGGCTGTGTGTGGGGTAACAGAGCAGGTTGTCCTTGGGGCTGGGGTCTGCCAGGTGGAAACCTTCCTTCCCCCGGTATCACTGGGTGTGGGTGACCCCTCACTGTCGGGATGTTTTGATACTTGGGGCTGAAACGTTTCAGCTCCTCCTTCCCCGTCCTCTGTCCCATCTTGCTTGGTGCCAGTCATGGTGCAGATAGTGATGCCCAAAGCTCTGGTCTCTTTGGGGGGGCCAAGCCCGTCACCTGTGCCAAAGAGGCTTTGGAAGGGCTTTGTTTCGTAGAACCAGAGTATGACCCAAAGGCTGATCCTCCACCGCCCCTGCCAGGGGCAGGGACGACTTCCACTAGACCAGGCTGCTCAGGGCCCCATCCAGCGCGGTCTTGAACACTTCTAGGAACGGGACAACCATAATTCCTCCGCCGAACGCCGCGACATCCCCCGGGTCCCCCTTTCCCGGCTCCCTCCCGGTCTGTCCCCGCTCGCCGCGTGTCTGCTGCCCCCTCCTGGGCACGCCCTGCACCGCGGGCGGGACCCCCGCTCCCCCCGCTCNCTTTCCCGCCCCTTTCCTCTTTTTTTTTTTTTCCCCTCCCCCGTCCTTTTCCCCCCGCCTTCCTCCCTGCCCTTTTCCGCCCGTGGGGTTTGGCATGGGCAGGGATGGACACAATGTGTCCACCCATGGATGTCCCCACGGCTCTGTGAAGGTCCGGGGTGCCGGGGGTGTTCCCAGTGCCAAAGGCACCGGCTGACCTGCTGGCCCTGCCCTTGCTGCCACAGCGTCGCCCTGCCAGCCCTGGGTAGGGGGGAGGCTTGGGGGCATTTTGCCCATTATTGGAGGGAAAAGATCTGGTTTTTAATCACAGGCTGGTTATTTTGGGGAAGCGAGGGGTGCAGGAGGTGGTCTAGCTGCTCCAGGCACATGGAAGGGAACAATGGAGCTACTGTGCAGTCAAACGCCCCGGCTCCTGTCAGAAAGGTCCAGCGAGGGGTTTTCAGCACGTTTCTATTCCGCTGCTCAGGTATAATTACATAGGGGAACAAAGAGCCCTTCAAACCCACCCGCTCCCCCAGCACAGCCCGGGGCTGTGGGCACACACACGTGTCGGCTCCCGGCGGGGTGCAAGGAGACGGTGACCATGCACACCCACTAAAGCAGCCCAGCAGGGCTGGTGACACTGGGCAGGGGCATGGGAACAAACCCTGGGTGCATCCCCAGCTTCCTGGGAGCCACAGCTGGAGTCGGGGGGCTCCTCTCCCAGAGCCACGCTCCTGGTGAGCACCCCAAGGCAGAAAGCAAAGAGCAAATCTCACCCTGCCTCTTGGTGCCCATCCTGCTCCTGCTGTTCATTTAGACATTTGCTGGAGTGGGTTTGATGAAGTGCCTTTTCTTCTGCCTCTGGCCAAGTCTGCTGCAGAGGTGAGGGGCACCACTGGGAGAGCTGGGGCTTCACCCCTAAGCTGTCACAGCCCAAACTGGCCAGGGCAGGAGGCTGGATTTCCAGGAAATAGGGCATTGGGGTATTTGCATGCAGCTGGGTGCCAGCGTGCTCCATGCGTGGCACTGCACTGTCCCGCCTGCTCCTCACAGTGCTCTGGGCAAAGCCACGCCAAGGCCCTGCCAAGCCCCACAGCCCTGGGGCTGCGGATGAGCACCCAGGGGTGCTGCTCAGCTTCTCTGTGGGCAGCTCCACCAATGCCGAGTCCTCCCGGGGCTCATGGGGAGGGAGCTGCATCCAACCCGTTCCTTCTCAGTGCTGATCTGTTCCTGCCTGCCTGGTCTGCACCCTAATTACTGCAGCAGTGCGTGGAAATCAGGGCCATGTTTGTCAACCCCAGTTGTTTATTTAAGCTGTTTGAAAAGCTCCTTTCCTTCCCTGGTGAATCCTAGAGAAAAATATCCATGTGTTTCTTTTGAGAACAGGATGAAAGGAGGTTGCCAGTGCCCTCCATCCGGCCCCTGCTCACTGTGTCCCCAAACCCCCCAGCAGTGCTGCGGCGTGGGGCTGACCACAGGGAGCTGTGTCCAGCACTGACCCCACACTCCTAATCAGGCCATCCAGCCCCAGTTTCAGCCTTGGGGCAGTGACCCAGTGCTGCTGCCTGGTGGGATACTGCTGGCCCCTGGGCTTGGTCCTTCCCTGAGCTGCAGGGAGTCCAGAGCTTGACAGGAATGAGCTTGTTTTCAACTTGTTTTTAGGAAAAAAAAAAACACTGACAAAAAGGAAGCCTAATTTTCCACAGGCTTTTTGGCTTCATGGGCAGGGCTGGGTGCCCAGGGCTGTGGGCACAGAAGCGTGGCAGTCTCCACCCCTGAACAGCCCATCTCGGGCCTGGGGCTAGTAACACCTGCTCCTGGCATTGCTGGTGACATGGGCACCCACGGGTGCCTTGGGCTCACTCTGTCCTTGATGCTATTTGGGTTTATTTCAGAGTCTGGCCAGCAGGGCCACACGCCTGAGCAGTTCCCGATGCACTTGAAGCCTCTTGAGCAGGTAATTGTAATTCCTCAGCAACCCAGCTTGGCTTATTTTGGCCCCAGCATAGTTTTGCATCCTGAGGCCCAGCTGGGTAATTTACAGCTCTGTCAGAAAAAGGATAAAATCAGCACGGGGTTTCTGGGCACCACACAAATCTATGGCCCTGTGTGCTGGGGCCAGGAGTGCCCTTGGAGGGATGCTCAGGGTAATGGGACCCCGCTGAGGTCTGTAGGCAGCACCAGGCTTGGTAGGGAGAGGGATTTTATGGCTCATGATGCAATAACTGGCCCCTTGGTTCAGTCTTGTTGGCTGAGTCCCTTTTGTGCACTGCATCAGCCCTGGGCATCAACACCTGGGGGCAGTTTTCAAGAAAAGGTTTTTCTCTGCTCCTTTCCCCTCGCTGGTGGGCAGAGCAGCATCCCCACATTCCTTGTTCCTGAGGGCCATGGATACAGACACTGGCAGTGAACAGTGTGGGCCATGGGCCTCCTGGCCTGGCTGGAGGCTCTGCCCGGGGTTGTGGGGCAGGGACAGCCCCAGGCAAAGGGCTCAGAGCAGGGGAGACAGGCTGCTCTCGGTGCGTGCCTCCAGCCCTGGCTGCAGCTGCTCATCCTGAAGCAGATTCCCTGGTGATGCTGGCCTACAGCTCCGTGCTTCTCCACAGGGGATGGACAGGAACCTGGGAGAACGGCCGCTGCCCTGACCACACGCCTGTCAGGGAGGCGACCAAGTCACAGCCCAGCAGAGGGACCTGCCCCGGGGCTGTCCTTGCCGAGGCAAACACCTCACTGGTACAGAACAGCCCCACTCCTTACAGCCCCCTGGCCAGCTCCCCCCTTGCCCACCCCTTGCACTCAGGGGTTGCAAAAACTCCGTGTAACCGGAGTTTCTATGGTCTTCCTGCAGGTGTTGTTACAAATTGCCCTAGCAGCCAGCCAGCCCACCTGCCACCTCAGTGCCGAGAGCGGTGTCACCAGCCGGGTGTGGGCGGAGTGAGCAGGGAAGGGACATTGCCCACCTTCCACACGTTCCGTGGCTGCCCTCCTCTCTCTAAAAAACACTCAACCAACCCAGCAAAGGAAACCTGCTGTGTGATTTGGGGGAGAATGCAGTGCAGTGGCTGTTTAAAAAGCAGCCAAACTCTTTGATTTGGACAGAAAATGTCCCCCGGAGATGGCCAGAGGTGCCCAGTGTGTCTCCCGGGCACGGTGGGCAGTCAGTGTGATGGCTGGCTGGGCTGGGCTGGGTTCACTAGATGGCAGCAGCTTCTTTCAAACGGGCAGCACAGAGACACACGGCCCGGGCAGGGAGGGAGACAGACCCAAAACGGGCTTAGTGCTCCTCGGGGATGCTGTGCCACGGCGGGGAAGCCGGGATTTTATTTTCTTCTTGATGTTTTTAAAGGTGACGCTCTCCTCTGGGACCTGAAGTGGCCGCTTGATGTGGTGGGGCTCCAGGCAGCCCCAGCTGCACCCTGGATACTGCGAGCAGGGGATCAACCTCACCATCACCTGGAGATGCTCGCGAAACACCACACGGTGCACATGAATTATCCCGCGCATCCTTAAAGCATTCCGTGCTTTTCCCAAATCCCCTGCTCTCGGAGCGATGTAAAGGTTTTTTCATGCTCGATTTTATACCCACCCATGTTTCTGGCTGCCTGGGGGACAGGGAAGAGCTCCAGGTACAGCTCAGGAGCATAGAACAGAGCTGCCAGACGGGCTCTGCGGGCAGCCCAGCTGGCCAGAGCCGGCGGGACGGGCCGCGTTTCCCGGACACGCTGGATTACTGCAGGATCCGGCAGAGACAGGCACTGCTGACTCCGGAGCGAGAACATGCAACTGGCTGGCTGGCGCCTGTCCGAGACATTTGTGTTAATCAGTGATTATGCAAATAAACAGCTCTGCCACGCTCCCAGCTCCGCCGCGCGACGTGGAGCATATGTTCCTGGTGGCAGGCAAGTGTCTCCTCCAGGAGCTCAAAGCTCCTCGTCCCCAGCGTGGGACCTGCTGTGAAAAGCAGATTAAAGGCAGCCAGTGGCCGGCGGGGGAAGGCAGGACCCCCTCGAGGCCCCCCCAGCCCGCCGCCGCCACCTCTCCCCTTTCCCCATGTGGCTTGAATTACTGCGGCTGTTTGCTTAATCCATCAGGCTTCAAGAATGAGCCACTCGGTGCTTTCTTGGCCTCTCCATCCAGCAAAGCGCTGTAAACATAACAAGGCAGGCTTGTTCCAAGCCCCTGAAGTCAATAAGCAGTGCTCCTCCTGCCCTTTGGGTCTGGGTTGGTGCTAAATATAACCCAGGCTGCTTTCCATTCATAAAATGTGAATTATGTCCTGGCCTCTGAGGGAGAGGAGCGGGTTGAGAAGCCTGTGGGCTCCAAACACTCTTGATGCAGGCAGCAACTAAAAGGCTTGGCCCCATCATTTTACAGCCCTTCAGCTCTTCACTGAGTAGATGGGGGAGGAAATGCTTTGGGGGGAAATATGGGGGATCCTCTGTTTGGGTTGATTAAAGTATTTTCTTGCATCTCACCCTCAGTTGCATGAGGGCCAGGGTGGGTTTGCTGGGGAGGTGAGTGCAGGGGATGGCAAGTGTGGGCCAATGGGGTGGCCCAAGCAGCAGCAGCAGCACGGGGCAAGCCCCCACCGCCCCCACACCTGTGTAAGATACCCAAGCATTTTCCAGGAATGGGAGCAGTCCAGTCTTGTACCACTGCTCCCAACACCTAATGAGCACACTGGGACTTTGCCACCCGCTCGAGGGACTTGCTTCCTTTTGAATCCCTTGTGGATCGCCATGTGATTACCCTTCCTCTGTCCTCCAGCCCTTGGCTGTTGGCATGTGCTGTAATGTTCTCCCAGTTCTTCCACAGCAGCTCCAGATGCAGAGATGTGTCTGCCAACAACTTTTTACCCTCAGGTTCCTGTTTTGGGGAAGAAGGAACCCCATCTCCTGGTAGAGTTTAGGGAGGTGCTGTCCACTGGGAAGCCCTGGGTTAGGATCCTGGGGACCCAAGCTCCTGTGTTCCCATGGAAGCCAGGGCCACACACAAGCTGCAGAGGGAGGAGGCCAAGACTCCAAGCACGCTTGAGCATCTCCCTGCTGGGTGGTGTGAGGCTGCCAGTCCCCTACAGCCCGAAACTCAGCACCTGAGTGTGGCACAGGGTACACACAACAAGGCTGAGGATGGACTGTGTGCAGGGCAGTGCTGGCATCTGAAACGTGCCAGATCACAGAGAACGTTGAGGTAATCCAGGTGATGGTCCGGGGATGCCCATGCGTGCATCCTGGGGTGCTGCAGGTCACGGGGGGCTGTGCTTCCCCTGCTCTCCTGCCCACTGCCCCAAGGTCAGGGTGGGTTGACTACCACTGTAGCCTGGCTGTTGGGTTGTTTCAAACCCCAGCTCAGGACTGCCAAACCAGAGGGTTTCCAGGTACACCATGGGCCTTTGGATGCCACGGAGATCTAAATAAAGCCTTTAAGACCAGCTCTGCAAAATGCTCATGTCCAGCTCCAGGAAACCTGGCTGCTTTTTATGGCATCTAAATCAGCAGTTTCCTGCTGATGCCAGCACTGCATTTCTGCGTGTGTCTAATTGTGTAAAACAACAGAGCTTGGCAGAGCCACGCCAGCTAGGGAGGAGCTGGGTTTCACACTGAAGTTTTTTCCTCTCTTTTTCCCTTTTCCTTCTTAAATAACCCCATTTGGGCCTCCAATAAAAAACCAAAACATCTGGTGCTGGGTATTTGGCTGCTGGGAAGCAGCTCCTTGTTATGAAAAGCACAGCAGCGATGCAGGGATTCCTGGTATGGATCAGTAACACTTAAGGTCGCATTCGTGCGTTATCCCTGTCCCTCCTGGCCTTTGAATATATGGACTGAGGACACTGAGGGAGCTGTGGTGCTCTGTGCCAGCATGCAGGTAAATCATGCAGGTTAGTAAAAAGGCAATTGAATCAGTGAAGAGTCCTTCCAGCCTGATTTATTGATGCTCTCATGTGAGATCGCAGCAGTGTAAGATGCTGCCGTGAGAAAGAGATAAATCAGTAAATCACAGGAGCATGGTGGGTGTTCCATGAGTGGGGAGGACCCTTTGGCAGGGCCACCCCAAGCCCTGGATGAGCCTCCCCCGCAGGGCTCGGGGCTGTTCCCCTTCCCTGGGCCTGCCCAGCCTGCTAGGTCTGCGTGAAGAGGTGGAAGTTGGTCCTGGTAAACTCCTGATGGATGCTGTCAAGTAATTTGTCTGAGTCCTGGGGAACATCTGAGAGGACCTGCTGCCCTGGGATGCAGCTCTGCTCCGGGGTGTAGGTAAACGTGAACGAGCTGGAGTAGATGAGGCCATCGTCCCTGACCAGCAGGAGAGGGACCGTGATGGGATATCGCAGCCACCTCCAGTCACTGCCGAAGGCAGAGACATCAGGGACGACACACACAAGGGACTTGGGGCTCCTGGCAACAGTGCAGGAGAGGAAAATGTGCATTAACTGAGGAGGGTCCTATGCAGGAGCAGCCAGCAGTGAGTGACAGCACTTCTCCTCCACCCTGGAGCTCAGTGTGAAGCCTCCAGCCAGTTTCCTCTCTCCTCCCCCCTCTTTCATTTGTCTCTGCCAGGGTTGCTCGGTTGTTTGCAGCTCCCTGAAGTCTCTGTAGTCCCCCACCCATGGCTATCCCCAGACTGCAGCCAGGGCAGAGAGCAGGCACCAGACTCATCCCTTGCAATGCCTGTGCAGTGCTTGCTCCTGCAGGATGGGCAGTGCAAGTGTCTTTGTCCCCAAGGTCTGCAGCCACGTCCTTCCCAGATCTGCCCAGCACAGCCCACACCTGGCTGCTGTTCCCTGCCTGCTGCCCGGCTCCCTTATCCGTGTTACCTGTACATCGTCTCTGCTTCCACGTCTCCAAACCAGACCTTGAGCTGTGCGTGGAAATACTCCCCTTGCACCTCCAGCATGGCCACGTCCCCGCCGCCCGTGAGCTGTGGCGGGCAGAGCGTGTGGCAGGGTTATGTGGCAGAGTGAGCCAGACTCCTTCTCCCACAGGATGCTCTGCCTGCGCATCCCATTCCCCCAGCACCCCAAAACTGGGAGATGCCACACGGGTGCGGGGGCTCAGCAGCAGGGGGCACGAGGCAGGCAGGTGGCAGAGAGGGGGGCAGCCCGTGGCTGTGCCTACCTGCAGGGCAGCGATGAGCGGCACGGGGCTGACGGGCTCGCGGGCGCAGGCCAGGCTCTCGCTGAAGGTGTATTCCACCGTCTCCGTGCTGATGATGGTCCAGCACGAGCCGTCGTTCAGCAGCTCCCGGTTGGCTTCTTTCGGGCAGGGAGATGCCTGCGGAGAGTGTCAGAGCTCCAAACACACTGCAGAGGAGGCGGTGGGGAATGGGGCTGGGACGCCTGGCTCTGCCCTCGGCGTCTTGGTTCCAGCAGGTGACTGCTTTGCTCACTGGGAAATGGGGATCATGATTCCTTTTCAAAGACCTCAGACAAAAAGCCCCCACCAAAGCTTTGCCATGATTCTGGCCTTAATTTGGATGCAAGACCCCTCCTGGTGGTATATTCCCCAGGCACAAGCAACCCAGAGGAGCTTGGAGAGGCGATAACGGAGCACCCTGGGGGTCCTCACCCGCTCCTGCACTGCCATACCTGGAACTGGATCACTTTCTCCGTGGAGAGACACAGGTACATGCGGTCACTGCCTTGGAACTGGAAGGCACACTTGTGGAGCTGGGAGATGGGCTCGTCCACGTCCAGCATGGCATACTGCTTCATCACCTTCCGGATGATCTGCGGGCAGCAGCATCCCCGGGATGGCCCCGCCGCTCAGAGCCGTGGAGCGGCCGGGTCCGTGTGCCTGACAGGCCGGGATGGAGCTTACCAGCGGCGGCAGGGTGACGCCGGTGGCTGTGCAGACCAGCTGGACCACGGAGCCGTAGCGGATGTACCCTTCCCGCAGGGGGAACTCGCTCCGGGAGCAGCGCTCGTCAGCTGGCCGGGAAGGAGAGAGCAGGTTAACCTTGCCAGGCACAGGTCTGGCCGTGCTCCTGCTGCTTTCATACTGCTGGCTCTGCTCTGCACGGGCTCACTGCTTGGAGAGACCACCATTCCCTGGGAGCCCAGCATGGGAGAGCAGGATGGGGATGCAGTACCTTGCAGGGGCACTGCTGGAAGCAATGTGGGCAGGAATGTTGTTGGGCTCTGGCCTCTTCCAGGAAAGTCACTTGCTTGGATTTGTGAACCTCCAGACCAGTACAGCTCTTGCTGCCCTGATCACAGCCCCTGTGCCCTCAAAGCCAGTGGGAAACGTCCAGAGACACACCAGAAGTGCCAGGCAGAGGTGAGACTGAGCCAGATTCCTGCATCCCCAGGCTAATTCCCACCCCTTTTGCACCCAAGAACTGGCTTTGCAGGAGGGGAGAGCCAGGGCTGGAGGCATGCAGCCCTGGGTGTGGTGGCATCAGTGTCCGCCGAGGGTCCTTACCCAGGTGGAGGGTGAAGGCTGCCCACTGCCTGGCACTGGCGATGAAGGCTCCCCCCTCCACAGACAGGTACCGGGTGCTGACGGTCTGGGAGCGCAGGCGGTTGAAGAGGGACACTCTGGAGCCCGAGGAGATGCAGACTGTGGGGAGAGGTGGCTGGGTTAGTGCTTGCCAGCACTGAATGATGGCTCTGTCAAGCCCAGGGAGGACAAGCCCTGGTTCCTGGGGTACCCAGCCTGGCAGCAGCCAGCACCCTCCTCTCTGTGTGAGTGCAGGTGAGGCCCACGGTGTGGGGAGCACATTGGCATCAGGGCATTACAGCTCGTGGTGGACAAACCATGTGGAAATGAGACATCACTATGTCCAGATACATCCTCTTTTGGGAGTTCCCATGGGCTCTGGGTCCAGCCTGGGCCACTCCAGAGCCAAGCCGTGAGCAGAGAGCATCCCATCCCGGGCTGGCACCCACTTTCCTCCCCACAGAGCCATTCCTGTACGCACGGTCTGTGTTCTTCAGTGACTGCTTCTTCTGCGAGGGCTTGGAGATGACCTTGATGAGTTTGCTGTGGAAGGTGCCGATCTCCTGCCCGTTGCTGAAGAAGAGCTTCAGGACCAGGCGGAAATGCTTGCGCTTGTCCGTGTCCGAGATGTACAGGGCCTTGGCACAGCTGAACCCCTGCCAAGGGCACAGAGGGGCTGCCAGCAGCTCCAGCCCAGCCCCACCAGCCATCCTCACCCTCCTCACCGCCCCACGAGGACATAATAGTGCCCTTTCAACGAGCCCCGGGTTCATTTAAAGGGAGAAACGGCCAGAGATGTTATTACAGGTGGAATGAAGAGCTGGGGATCGGCAGAGGCTTTATTTACACTGGGGGCAGAGTATTCCTTATGGAAATGAATGTTCATGTGTGATTTATCCCACATAACATGAGAAGTCGCCCTGGGTTTATGGTTTCCCCCATCCTGGCCGATCTGCTGTGCCTTAGCAGCAAGGCAAGCACTACGGACAAAGGCTCTTTCTGTGAGGTTCCTGGCCTGGCTCAGACCCCGTGCTCTTCAGGGACCCCAGATAATGCTTTTTCTCCTTTTTTTCCCCTCCAATCAAAAGATGCCAGAGCTCTGCTGAAGCTTTTGAACTTTGGGATCAACTGGGGCTTTTTTTTT
>VXAZ01010072.1:31893-135379 GCA_013399875.1 Gymnorhina tibicen
CTGCTGAGGTTTTGGACTTTGGGGTTCACCGGGGCCTTTTTTTTTCAGCTGTTTTATCCACAAATGAAGGACCAGGCTTTCATTTTGTGACAAGCAGCAGTGCTGCTTATGGGGAGAAGGAACCAGAGCTGAGGGAGCTGTGCATATTTTAGCAGCCACAGGGCTGTCGACCTGAAAAGATAGTGCCAGAGAAAGATGGGGACCTTTGGGCTGCCTGGACTGCTGCACATGCCACAACACGCTGGCAGAGTGGGAGTGGGGAGTCATGGCTAGGGGGAAAGAGTTGTGACATCCCGAGGAGGGGGAGGGTGTGACATCCCAGGGTGTGGGGTGATGCTGGTGACAGCCCAGCCCCTGCGTGAGGGGGATCCCCACAGCCCCAGAGAGCCGCGGGCTTTACCTTCGCGTCCGGCTGCTCCTCAAAGCTGAGCTTCTGGGTCTCCATCAGGCTGCTGCCCATGCTGTCCAGCCCCATGTACCCACACACCCGAAATCCAGCCTCTCCCAGGTCCCTGGCTGGAAGAGACAAGGACAAGCACCTTCCAGCCCCTGCAAAGGCTCAGCTGCTCCAGGGGTGGAGCATGGCCAGGCTCCAGCCCTCCCTGGGTCTGGATTTCAGGGGCTCAGGCTTGAGTGGAAAAGGAGTTTGGGGGGCCAAAACCAACATAAACTGAGTCACTCTCCCCTTTGCAGAGGAGCAGCTCTCCACGGTGCAGGAAGGGAGGGAGGAGAGGTCCAGGGCTGCTGCCCAGTGCTCACCTTTTATCTGCTCCTGCTTTAACTTCCATCCCGGCCCGCTCAGGTAAACACAAGGTGGGGGGCAGAAAAACCTGCAGAGACAAGAGAGCATTTTCTCACTGCCCTCCAGCACCCTGAAAAGGTGTGGCAGGATGGCTGCGTTGAGAGCAAAGACCTTCACTGGGGATCACCAGCACCGGGATCAACCCTGCACCCCAGGAGGCAGATGGAGCTCAGCGAGGGGATGAGGGCCCTCTGCCCTGCACCACCTCCAGTGCCTGGTTTCAGCCTCAACAGCTGCCACATCTGGTGGTGCCACTGGTGGCCATGATCCCACCAGTGACAGGATGACCTTGGGATGGGAGGACAGGGACCCTGGCACCCGTACCTCCACCCCTGCCAAAGACAGAGAGGGATCAGACCCCTGCCTCTGCCTGACTGCCATGTGGGAGTTTCAGCAGGTTGGGAACAGAGTTTGCATTCACAATCAGTTTTGGAGCCCAGTGCAAATAAATCTATAGCCAGGAGTTTGGAAACCCATTTTCCTGTGTTTTATTTGGGTTTCCACTGTCTTTGCACTTGTGTGAATGGTGTAAATTCATCCTCTATTGATACTGGGTAAAGCACTAGCAGAGAAAACACCAGCGCAGGGGGTTGGATATTTTGGAGCCCTAAGGTCCTGGGAACAGGTTTATTTAAACAACTTATCCACAGCACGGGCCCCTGACTCCCACTGTGAATGAAAACGGCACCAGCACCTTTAAGCTGGGAGCTCTCTGCAGGTTTTCTCTCCCCTTCCAGACCTGGCATCTGATTTTCATGCTCATCCTTTGCACGGGGTTAGGAGCAGAGGGAAGAGACTGTGATGAGAGGGCTCCCTCCTGGCTGGAAGATTCAGTCCTGAAATAACATTTTTACCCGTGGACCAGCAGCCCCTGGCAGGAGACTGGATGTGGTGAGGACTTTGTAGGCACAGCCAGCCCATCCCAGAGCTGTCTCCTGGGGTCGCTGGGGCCTGGGTGGTTACGCCTTGGAGGCTGAGCCCGTCCCCTCATAGCTATTCCATACTCGGTAATAACGGAGGAGTATTTATATCACGAGGATTAATGGAGGATTAATTACATTGCAGTGCCGCAGTCTGACGTCACTGCCCAGGGGTGGCAATTTTGGAGATTCAAGCCAGAACCTCAAGGTGTTTTTGCAGTGTGGGAAGGATTTTCAAAAATAGCAGCTTTTTGGAGACCACTGGCATTGATGGAAACGCCCCGGTCCCTGCTGGGGCCGTGCAGATTTTAAGACAAGAGTTACAGGGCAGTTAAAACACTAGTCTTTCCTTCTTGGGGGGTGAGATTTGAATAGAATCTTGACTTCTTTTACTTTGTCTTTCTTTGACTTCATGGAAAGAATCTAACCACTGGGAATGTCTAACTGGGATTGGGTGCAGGTTGGAGCTAATGCCTTTCTTGTGTTATTCAGTTCATGGAGACTAAATGATGGCTTTGGATGCAAAGATGTCGTGAGTGAATGCAGAGGGGTTATGCCAAATACTTTGCTTCACCAGCTTAGCTCAGTGAAATCCAGCAAGGCTGAAATCGAGCTTTAGGTAGCTGGGTTTAGAAGTGGCTATCGGAGAAGCTGGAACAATCTCCCACCTTTTTTCGTTGCCGTAGGACTTCTGTGCGACCTTGGCGTGTAGGATCAGCACGGTCTGGTCTGCTGGCAGCTGCAGGTACCTCCGCACGCTGTCCCGGAGCAGGCTGGCTTGGTACGGGTGGGATCTACAAGGCAGAAGTTCCCCGGCGCTGTGGCACCGGAGCCAGCTCCCGCCCAGCCCTGCAGGGAGCAAGGAGCTCCCTCCGTGTGCAGCCTGGTGGGGTGGGGGAGGTGGAAAGGCCTTCCCCTCAGAAAGCACTGGAGCTCAAAGAATGGGGCTGGCATCATAAAAATACAAAGTTTGGATAATGGAATAACTGCTTCTTCAGTTTGCCACCGAACTCACACGGGGCATTTCTAAGACTTCCAGCCCTGTGCGATGGTGGCAGTGCTCTAACTGATTATTTTGTTTTTCCACCTGATGTGCTCGTTGCTGTGTGGCTTTTGGGTGAGTTGGGAAGCGATGCTGCTGAGCTGTCAGTGCAGCTTGGGAGCTGTCGTGCAAGGCGGGGCCACTCGTTGGCTTCTGCAAGGGATGTTGGGTGAAAATAGCTGCATTTTTCTCTAAGACCTAAGAAGGAGGTGGTTCTGCTGATTGTTTCTGCTCTATTAACTAGAAGGAGTTCCCAAGCACCTGGCATTTAACTCTGCTAACTCGGTAGGTTGGGTGTTAACCAGCCAGGGAGAGATGAGGCGGGTCCGAGATGCCCTGCTCTGGCACCTGGGACACGTGAGCAAGGACTGGGGGGTGCAAGGGGGGAGAGCTCCGGGATGGCAGCTGTGAAGGCCTTCTGTGGTGCTGGCTTGCCTTCAGAGGAGGTGAGACCACTCACTGAACAACACCAGCTCCTGCCCCGCTGAAAGCCCCTAAACCCCCTGAGTTTGGGATAGAAGCATTCTCTGAGTTTGGGATATTTGACTGGATAAGATGAAACCAGAGGAGGAGGAAGAGGAGATGCCTGTGCAGGAGTCTCTCCTTGGCACATCTGTCAATGTGGCCACTGGGAACATTGCTCCTACCAAGGGGACCCAGCCTGGCTGGTGATGAGTCTCCTATCAGAGACAGAGGTAAAGCGGTGGCCGGAGAAGGCTGTGAAGCCCCAGCCGCAGCGGAAAACACATCGCAGAGTGACCGGGAGAGAGCGTCTGGGGGCTGTCGGCAGCACTGGGGGATGACTCGGAGGAGAAGGGGCATCAGCCACGGCCACCCGAGGAGGAACTTGCAAGAGGTGTGCAGGGGAGCATTCCCATTAAAGAGTCTCTCTTCCTCTTATTTAAATGGGCTAGAAATGGAGAAAAGTTGAGGGCATAAAGAGTCAGATGTGTCAGGAGAGGTAAGTCTGGTCCTGCCATCACCCAAAGGCAGGCTCCTCGTGGTGAGCTCCCCTGGGCTCAGAGGCCAGAGCAAGCTCCCAGGGAGAGAAGCTGCAAGCAGTCATCCCAAGCAGCCTTTTAGAAGAGTTCACCTCCCAACTCCATTCTTCCCAGTGCAATACTTTTAATGAGGCTGTGCCCCTTACAGCATTTAGCACCCATAGTGCAATTCACTTTAAACACATATCACTTCAGTTCCAGCTTTCCCACCTTCGGATGGAGCTGATGCTCTCCTGTTGTATGTGGAAGAAAAACACTTGTCCCATAAAAGCAAATATTTACCCAGTGTCTTCTCTGAGCAGTGCCACGGGGACCTGACACTTTGCACTGCACAGATGTGCTCTGTTTGGTTACTAGATGGGTCATATAATCTCCTGCCCTCCTTGTTCCCAGTTCTTTATCCTAGATGTGGTAGCTGGATCACTAGTAAACATAAATCAACAGAGCTCTGCCAGACTCAGATTTACAGCCAGGGCCAGTGTCAGTGTCACCCACAGCATTAACTGCTACTCTGTGCCTGGAAAATGAATGTTTTATGGCCATTCCTGAGTGCAGAGCACAGGCTGCCACCAAGCTCTGCTCTTGTGCTGCCAGCACAGGGCTCTGGGCTCAGCCCTGGCTCACCCCGCAGTGCTCACGGCAAGGCAGGAGGAGCTCCTTTGCCAAGGCTGTACCTGTTCCCTCCAACCCTCCATCGTGGTGCTGGGAGACTCCTGCCCCAGCCCACTGAAGCAGAGCTTTATCAACCAGTATCCCACCAGTGTCCACTCCAGGGTGGGTTACTCTGTCTTGCTGAAAAGCTTCACTCCAGCCTTTCTATCCAATGAATAGCTTAAATCTTTGCACAGCCAAAGAGATCCCATAAGAAAGTTATTTAATCTTTTTCCATAATGGCAATCTGCAGCTGTTTCACTCCTCTGCTGCCAAGCAATGGTGTGATTTCAGCTTTGATCCGCCTTTGCTATTTTTCCCTTCATATAAGAGCACTATTTGAGAAACTCTCAGCAAAACTTTGGGTTGGTTTTGGGTTTTTCTTTTTTTTTTGTTTGTTTGGTTGGTTGGTTTTGGGTTTGGTTTTTTTTTTTTTCCAGAACAACTGATTATGATTGGGTTAAATGTGGAAATGTATCAAGGAAATTGGCCTGACCCTGAATACTCTTTTACACTAACACAACACAGTGTTAGATGAGTACTGAACCTTGCTGGCTCAGTAGCATTTCACCCCCAGTTTGTCAGAGACAACAGGCACACAGCAGGGAAGAACCAGGCTGGGTGTGTGAATTTTTTCCTGGTGAGTCTCATCTTTCAGTGTGTTGTGTAAAATTAGGAGTATAGCTTTGGGTCCTTGTGTCTCAGCTGCAGAGTCACATGCTCCATCCCTGTTAGTGTCACCAGCGCAGTCACCAGTGCCCATCCCTACAGCTTTGGGTCTCCCTGTGGGGTTCCTCTTCCATTAACCCCTTGGCAAAGTGTGGAACAGCCTGGTACTGAGGCCAGGCAGTGGCAGGGAGTGTTCAGGAGCAAACTGCCAAAACCTGTGGATTAAGACGTGTGCTGGCAGCGTGGGCAGCAGCAACGCCTGCTCTGCAGAGCCTCCTGCAGCACTGGCTCAGGGCAGGGCCAGGCTTGTGCAGGTATCACTGCTCCCAGATATCTGTACGTAATTCTGGGGGCACGTGGGTTACTGCCTGGAGCTTATTAAAGAGCCTTCTGGAACAATTACCCACATGCTACTTACTGCTTGAAGTGGGACTGTGCATGCCAAAGGCAGGTAAACAGACTGTAGCTCTTCAGATCTGATGTCCAGCTGGAGGAACAACTGCTTAGAAACTTGGCTTTCTTTTCTTTGTCCATTCTCTGCAGCCCTTTCCTTCCAAATTTTGGGGCTAAATTTTGTCAGTGACACGCTTCTGAACAGTGCTTGCCATTCTGCCCACAGAGGCGACCACCCAGCATCCATCATCTGGTTTAAATTTATCTTCAGAGAGTCAAAGGGCTATTGCTAAAGCAGCTCAATATACCCACTTGGCTCCTTCTGACACCTACTGCCTCCTCAGGGTTACAGAGAATTATTCACTCCTCCTGACATTTATTATATTAAATTATTAAAATGCTTTGGTTGTAGTGCAGTGTTAGTTCAGTGTCATGTTAGCAGCACCACACGGGCCGGGCTCTCACAGCTCTCACTAAAAGCTGCCTTTTCAGAGGCTGAGGTCTTGGCCAGGGCTCGGCTGCTCTCCACACAGTTGGGCATTATGTAGAAGAAATGGGGGGAGCGAGGGGGGGATCCACCACCTTTCTCCTACACTGATTTCTGTAAGCCTTTCCCCATCCCTGCTCAGCCTGGCATCACTTACCAAGGCTTTTCCTTCGCTTTAGGTCAGGATGTGCCTCAGGAGAGGGTGTGAGTGCATTTGTGGTGCATCTCTAGGGTGGCTCTGCCCTGGTGGTTGAGGAGGGAGACACCCAGGGTACCCCGGGGGATTTGCAAGCCCTGGCCGTGTTGCTGTGCCCTCTCCCATGGGAAATGAAGCAGAAAGGGAGGAGTGCTCTGCTTGCTTTCCACAGGAGACACACAGCTGGACCACCTTGCAAAGGGCCGTTTCATGTGGGCACACAGGGAACCCAGGCAGGCGCCAAGAGGCTTCGGTAGGGTTGGACCCCACAGTCCCATCGCTGATTTTAGCAGAGCTGATGTTTAACACCGCAGCTGAAAATTACCCCTCTCCTTCCCAGCAGCAAGTGTTTAGGGGCATCACTCAGTGCTTTGTCCTGCCTCCAGCTGGGAAACGCTGCTCCCTGTGTGGGACAGATCCTGGTCCTCACATCACCTTCTGCGTGCACACCCTTGGGCAACTCCAGGAGCAGAAAAAACACTTTACAAGCACTGGGAGAAGCAAACTGCCCTCTGCCCTGCTCCTTTTCAGTTCAGTGAGCTTCACCAGCTCAGTCTGCTGAGGAAGGGATCTGATATATTTGGTCCCCTGGGAATGAAAGTACCCGACTCTGGACACCAAAATACAATCCCGGCAGCTATTGTTTAGAAACTGGGTCTTCAAATCACCTCTTTATACAAGAACTGTAACTCACAGTAACAGTGTCCCCAAGTGCAGGCAGCACTGAATTTAAGTGCAGAGATTAAATTTGCTGCTTTTGCCCCCCAAAAAGGAGCTGCCATTTGCCTCTCTCAGGACACTGCTGCCCTAAAGCTTGCTGGGGACTTGCTGCCACAGAGGGCAATTGTTCTTCCCTCCGTTTGGGGAAACCAAACATCCTAATAAAAAATATCCATTTTAGAGGTCTGGGTTATATTTTGTGCAGATCAGGGGAGAAACGCCTGCAGTGCTCTTGGGTATGGAGTCAATGCAATGTTTATGCAAAAGGAAAAGCCATTAGAAATCACAGAAATGAGAAGCCTGCAGTTTCTGGCTTCCCTCATTTTTCAATACCTCCTTTAATCCAGACCAACCCAACCCACAGCCCTTGTATATGCATGGGTATTTATAAATCCTGTATTTTCCTCACTGCACACACAAGTGAAATTCAGCCTTTTCTGGGCCTGGGGGATTTATCAACCACACCAAGGGCAAACAGTGGCCTAGAGCGGGAAGCACAAAAATCCTGCGGCAGTGAGCTCTGCAGGGAGCGGGGCCCAGCCGGGGTGGGCACCCCAGCAGCACCAACACCCCCAAAATGCCCAGGTTTGATAAAGCAGTATTGGCACGTCTGCTAGAAAATTCAGACAGTGGGGGTGATTTCCCGGAGTCTCCTTCCTCTGCTCTTCGTGTGCAAACAGGAAGGGAAGTGCTGTTAAAGCACCACAACACAGTCCTAATAAAGCACTAAAGGTGGTTCCTGCCACCACTAGGTTGATCTAAGTGCTGGGAAGAGGGGGAGGCCTGGAAAGGTCTATTCCAGGGTTTCTAAGAAGCCTCTGCTGGTGATCTCCAACGCACATCAGTTGACCTTCTTGATGGAAGCTTAACCTGAGGCTCCAAAGACCTCCAAGCTCGGGTCTGAAGTTTTCTGGTTCAAACTCACCTCCCCACACTGTAGCCACTACCTGCTGACGTTCCTAAACTTTCAGGACACTGTAGGTCAAATGGATATTAAGCTTAGACTCTCCTTTTTCCGTGAACTTTTCAGTTTATGGGGCTCCCAGGTGTACTCCCCCAGCAGGGGAAGAGACAGTGAAAGAAAAAAAAAAAGGAAGAAGAAGAAGAAAAAAAAATTAAGAAAAAAGAGAGAAAGAAGAAAAAAATAAAAATATAAAACAAAGAAAAAAGCAAAAGAAGAAAAAAGATAGATAAAAGAAAGAAAAAATATTAAAATATAAAAAAGAAAAATAAAATAAAGAAAAAGGTTTTAAAATGAAATAAAGGGGCAAAAAAGGAAAAATAGAGAAAAATAAAGAAAAATAAAGAAAAAAGGGAAATAAAACACTAAAAAGCAGCAGGGTCCTCCACGCCTGTGAGCTCTCGGCCGTCCCGGGCCGCGCACCCTTCGCTGCCGGTTCCACCTGCGCGCAGCTCCCGCGGGGACCCGCACGGGCACCACGGCGGGACGGGGGCAGGAGGGAGCCCCCGAGCCCCCCACGCCGGCACAGGCGGCTGGACCCNCACCGCGTACCTGAGCCAGCAGCGCGGCGGGGAGCGGCTCCGCGGCCGGCACGGGTGAGTGAGGGGCTCCGCGGGCACCGCCGCCCCTGTGGGAAGGGAGAGGAGAGGAGGAGGGTGAGGAGGCTGCGGGTGAGTCCGGTCCCGGTCCCGGTCCCGGTCCCGATCCCGATCCCGATCCCGATCCCGATCCCAGCCCGGCTCGGCGGAGCTGTGCGCAGCGCCGAGCGCTGCCGCGGAGATTGGCAGCCTCCGAGGGAGCTTTTCCTTGGAGCGGGGCTGGCAGGAAGGGGAGCGGCGATCCTGGGAGTCAGGAGCAGAAAGCAAAGCCGGGAGGAGGGGAAGAGCAGAGCCTTTGCCCCAGAGGATTTTTCCCCCCATCTGCGGGCTGGAGCCTTCCCGGCCCCCGGCCGCACGGGCTTGGCCCCCGCAGCAGTGCCGGGGTGTGTTCGGGGGGGCAGTCGGGGCATGGTACCCGCTCGGTCCCTCGGTGCTGTGCGAGGGATGCGAACTCTTCCACGCTGTCGGGATGGCTCAGCCTGCCTACCCTGCTCACCTTTTGCCTACCTGCCGGGCAGGTCCCTGCTTATACAAACAAGGATCTCTTAGCAGAGAATAATAAGGTCTGGTACACCTGGGCAAGGCGTACTGAGCAACAGGAGATAGAGATCCTGCAGAAAGATAAGCTCAGAAGTGACTTAAGTTTGTACCCGAAGTACCCTAAGTTTGTTATGCACCGTTTCTGCACGACTGGAAAATTGGGTCTGTGCATACTCGTTTGCACAAGCAATCACCCACCTTCGGCTTATCATTCCAGCCGTTTCACAGGATAAAATTAGCTTTGGGCACTTCTGTTCCAAGCAATTACATGGGAAAACTTGTTTGGAAAATCAGATTATTCTGCACTCATCGCGTTTGTGTGGACACGCACTCATGTGAGATAAGCGGAGCTGAGCAGATGCGTGGTGTGGTGCTATGTGCTCTGCTGGGGTTTTGCCCCTCGTTCTGCAGGGACAGTCTTTGCTGTGGTGCAGAGAGCTGCTGAATCCATTCAGAAGGCAGGCTGCAGAGTGGGAACCGGGGTGGTTGAGGAGACTGGCTGGGAAATGGGACTGTCCCGCGTCAATGGAAGCCACCACATGTGTGCAGTGGGACTGAGGGGAGCAAGGATCCATGAGAGGAGCCTGTCCTGAGCCCCAGCTCTGAGAGGAGGCACAAGGCTTCACCTCTTTTGCTTAAACACACCGGATTTTTGCTTCACTTAAATCCAGATTTTTTATAAAGTTATTATGAAGTTCTCCCTTTGGGACCCCTCCCTGTGGGACCCTCTGTAGCATCTCTTGGTAGTAAAGGTTTTTTTTTTCTCTTTTCAAGGACAGGAGCAATTAATCCCAGGCAGTGAGTGTGCAGGTTCTCAATAACAAGTAGAAACTGCATTTCACAAGCAGATTCTTGCGATCTCTGCAGGAATTCATTAGATTGCTGTTGATATCAGCAAAAAGCCGTGTGTGAGGAAATCTCTCAGATCTCAGCCCTGATAGTTGCCACCAGGATACGGACAAATTTGGCCTCATCCGAAATGCAAATTCCCATCTGGAAACCACGCGACGGATCTTGGGGTTTGCAGTAAAACAACACTTTTCATGGAAGCAGGCAGGGTTTTGCTGCATCCAGCGGGAAAAAGCTGTCGTTGATTTTTGTGGAAGTTGTAACTTTCATTTGTTGTTGAAGAACTAAAGAAACCGTATGTGCTCTGTACAGGATGGGCTTGGGAGCTGCCCTGGTTGGCAGCAAACAGAGGAGCTGTGGCCAACAAGGCAGCCCGTTGTAGGCAATCTGTGGTCACAGAAGATGTTTGTGCTCTGATTGCTCATAACATAGCGTTTCCCTTGAGGTTGGCATTAGGGGTTAAAGGTTTTCAAGAGAAGTCTTTGTTTAAACATCTTTAAAGTTTCCAATAGGGGCCCCTTTGTTCCCTCTGGAGCAGCGTGCCTCCCTTGTTAAAGACTCAGCACTCATAAAATGCCATTTACAAATGCCTGATGAATAGGGCTGAAACATGGAGGGGAGATAAGTAGTGTTTGTATCTACGCACACATGGGACTTACAGACAAGCCCTGCCGTGAGTGGATAAATGGGACCTAGAAAAAACACAGCAAAAGAAAATAGATGGAGTGGTGCTTATAAAGAAAGTTATAAAAGTCAGCTACTCCCCCAGCAACAGCTGGGCCCTCTCATGCCAGATGTCTCCTCCAGCCAAGCCAGGAGGCTAAGTGGCTCCTGACACTTGTCATTACCTCTCAGTAATCATGTTTTCTCCACTCTGGGCCCAAACAGTAGCAAATTGAGCACTTGGGCTCCATCGGGAGCTCGTGCAGCTGCCATAAGGGCTCCACTGAGCTGCTGGGCATGGGGACCCCCAACTCATGACCTGCAGTGGGCTGCTCTCCATGACCTGCTGCAGGCTGGTGAGCATCGCCCCTCTGTAGGTACTCACAGCACAGATGTACCTTTAGGTTCCAAGTAATGTTTTTAGCTGTTAGAAGGCTTTGGTTCTCTCCTGTCTTGGCTAAATATCAAGGGTTTTAAACCAGCTGTGTTAAAGCAGGAGAGGGTACAGGTGCATGCCCAGGAGACTCCAGAGACTGGTTCACGGCGATGGCAGTGTTTCCATGTGGAATGCTCTGGACTGCCGTGTCTTATCTTGTGTCTGAAGCTTTCGTGGTTCTCACACAACTTGTCCTTCCTGGCGTTTTTTACTGGAGTCTGAATCCATCTTCCCCATCTTCTGTCTTTGCCTGTCTATCTGTAAACTTCTGATCTTCTTGCCTTGCAAGCCCCTGGTTGCACATCTGAGTCCATCCCTAGCCGGTCCCTCTGGTGCCCATTAGGGAAATCCATAGGGCTCAGCTGTTGTCCCTTGCAGAGAGGTGGCAGTACCTTGGTTTCTCTCCAGATTTCAGTTTTCTGTCTCTGGGCTGTGTTGTGCTTTGCCAATGTGTTAAGTTAGGGAGTCTTTGAGTGTAGTCTGTGGACCCATAGGAGTCCATGGTCCATGGCAGGAACCCATGGGAGCAGATCTGTTGACAGCAGAGATTACCCCCTGCATAAGAGTCTCTGTCAGGGCTGGAAAATTAGCCAGGGTCCACAAATGGAAAAACTCTGCCTTTGGGAATTCATAGCTCGTACACCTGCGGCTGGACTTGGATGGCTTCCCCAAAGTGTTACCTGCTCTTCAGCGTGGGCAGAAGGCAGGCCACAGCCCACTGTGTTGCTGGTGAAGCTCTTCTCTGGTGCATCTCCTAAGGTGTGACGGCATCCCAGTTCAGGACAGCAGCTCTCCTGCTGCCAGAGGGACGTGGGAACTGTGAAGTTAGGTGTGAGACATTTCCTGTGCTACCTTTGAGGTTCTCCCTGTGAGAAGTATCTACACAAAGCTTGATTTCCTGTTCTGAGGAGGGACAAAAAGTCCCCGCGTGCCTTTCTGCAGCCATCAAAGGCTCCTCACCTTCTGCTATTTCAATTAAACACATAGCAGGATGGGTAGGATAAAGGGGAGAGGCACAAGAATATTCTCTGGCGTGTTTTCTTATGCCAACACGTTGAGTCACATCTCTAGAGTGAGAAATATGATATAAAGATTTAGAGAAGGAGGTCAGGCAGTGAATCTATGATTGCGGGGCTGGAATAGCAGGCGGTCTCTGTGGTTGTCTGTGCCATGTAAACTTCCTGGATGTCAGCTGGGGATAATGGTCCTAGCAGATTTGGGAGACAGATGTCCTGCTAGTAACCATCAATCTCATACCAGCTCTGCTGCATCAGGAGCTCAGCTGACAAACTCCGCACCAGCCCAGTAGCTGATCTGGGCCATGACTCTTTTCCTTTGTGGTTGAACATGCATATTTCTGTGGAAAAAAATGCTCTCTAACACCTTCCTCCCAAAACAAGAACTTGGGCAGTGGATTGCTGCGTCAGCTTCTGGATGGCCAGGACGTCCTTCTCTCCAAAGCTTGAAGTGTCTTGGCCCAGCTCAGCTGTCCTCCAAGGACCTGTTTTCAGAAGCGCATTTGCTTTTTAAAGAGATTCAGTAAGGTGGATCTATCCCCTGTTGATCACTCTTCATCAAAATCAGAGTATTCCGAGATCTCTCCAGTTTTGTTGAAAATAGCAGTTAGGAGATGGGCTGAGTTTGCCTGTTGTGCAGCTCAGGGGACAAGGGGAGCCTGAAGGTCTTGAGTGGGACAGAGAGGAACAGAGAAATGGCACCAGCAGTCCTGAAACAGGAGCCATCTCTGACACGAGTAGTTGAACAAGGGGATTTGGCAGACGTGTTTTCCTCTTGGCTAGATCTTTAACATTTTAATTTGCAAGTGAATGTGGCTTTTATTCGTGGCAGCTGTTGCTGAAGCAGCCCAGGTACACAGCTTGTTTCAGTGCAGGGCTGTCTGGGCAAGAGGCTTTCCTGCCAGGTGAGTGCAGAGCGCTGGGAGGGCTTTTAGAGACAGACTGGTGGCAGAGAAAGACCCCATATGCTGTTGTGGAGAACATCTAGAAGGGGATGCTCTGTCCATTGCTGCACCCAGTATTTCCCTCTCAAGGGGACTTCAAACGTCGTGTCACAGTATAAACCTGTCAGGACTTGTATGAGCCCATGAGCTGTGAGTCAAAGACATCTGTTACTGCGAAAGGACCTGGTCAAGAAACCCATCTTCCTCCTGCCCTCCCTGTGAATACACAGCAGTGGGTCCCATAAGATGGGGAGTAGGCTTTTGTGGGGAGCAAGCAGAGCAAAAGAGAAGTTCCTTCTGCATCCAGCAAGGTTTTCCTGTTACAGCACTCCTGCTGATTCGCTCCTGTTGGCTTTGGAGCCTCGATGTGCTGCTTGAGAAATGCAGCCTTGTTTTTCAAACAACGTGTCCTTCCAGGTGGCACTTGGCCCAGTAAAGCTGCCACAGAGTTGTAACCGGAGAGCACTGGTGTCCTGGAAAGAGTCTGCTCTGGTTCTCCCACATGTGTTTGGGAAAAACCAAGGACGCATCAGTCCTTAAAGCGGGGGAAAAAAGCCTTTTGGGATGGAAATTCATGCCATTTCCATGGTCTTGATGTGCTTGTGCTCCCTGACTCTTCCTTGCTCTGAAAACTGCATTGCTGTCCTCTCTGGTGGGATTTGCCACTCGTCACCCAGCTGCTGTGGGGGATGAGCACTGGGATTTTGGAGCTGTGGTTGAGTGTAAGGTCGGTGCTGCCTGTAAAATGGTCCTGAGGGTGGATTCATTGCTCGTGAGCAGGAGAGGTAGCACTGAGAGCTGGGCACTTCGAGGCAGAGAGCACCTTGAGTCTGGGGATTATGCTGGGAGAAACCAACCTCTGGTCAACCCTCCAGGAGAGGGTGGATCCAGCTCCGGGGCTGTCCCAGGCCTCATCCTTTCACACTGCTTGCAGGTCTTGCAAATACATGGACAACGTCCCAGCAATTCATCCATGTTGCTACAGCAGTTTGGCATCGAGAGGTGCCCCCAGGATGGTGTAAGTAGTCTCCATCTTTCCAGGTAGCTCTGGTTGCTTCGTTGTCCCCTGGGGCAAGACACACACCAGTCTTCCTCCCTTGGTCCCACGTGCATTTTTGGGCAGTGTTTCTCTCAGGCACGGACCTGAAGGATGGTGACTTGCTGTCCTGCTGAGGACATCACAATTTTTCTCCCCATCCTCCAGCTTGAGGATGATCTTGCTGTTTTTCTGCTGTTCTCCTCACAGAACTCCAGTGTCCTAAGCAAAAGGACTCAGGGCTGGGACTCCTGGACATATTTTGGTTGGTTTTTTTAACATTTTCATCAAATAACACCGATGGAGTTAAATTTTAGCCTCCCAAAACTGCCTGGTTGGGTGTCTGCAAAGAAAAGCTCTGCAGAGCAAAGGAGGGTGCATGGAGAGGCAGATGAGGAGGGTGAATCTCAGCAACATCATGTCTAGGGCTGCTCTACCACTGGCCAAGGCTTCCAGCACAGAAATAGGTGCTGTTAGCTGGTAGCACATGTGGCATCAGTGCCCTGCACCCTGCCGCGTGTGCCTGGGCATGTTGTGTGTGCCTCCTCCTGTGCACAGCCCTGCTGCAAGGGACAGTCCTCTGGCTTGGCTGGTGCTTGCTCACAAGCTCCCAGCTCCTCCCCACTCCTTGCAACACACGGTGATCCCTTGTCCTGGCTTCTTGCAGGGTCTGGAGCCAGCATGGCTCCATAGCCTTGGTCCACAACCTGCTTTCCTCCTTGTGACACTACGGTCAAGGCTTTTCCTGGGCTGTGAACACACTGCCACCCCTCCTTTCTCCATCTGCTTCATCCCCTCTGCAGTTCAGTACAGAAAGCCCCCGTCCCTGTAACAGTGAGGAGGGTAGGGAGCTGGCAGCACTCCTCACCCTGCTCCCTGCCATGCCCTGTCCTTTGGCCTTGCCCAGGCGAGGATGTGCTCAGGTCCAACATGCCACCATCTGGATGAACCAGAAGGGGAATATTCAGAGTATTTCTGTTAACCTGTAGCCAGGAGAAAGCTGCCAAGGAGGCCACGCTGAAACCTGAAGCGGCTGTTTTTCCTGAGACTCAGCACTTGGCAGGGAGAGCAGACGGACAAGTGGTGGAGCAGGGAGGGATGCAATTGCCCTGGGGAGCAGCATTGCCGGTGGAGTGCCCAGGGAAGGTGTGCTGGCTTACCTGTTTGTCTCTGGGGATCCACCTCCATGTCCTCCTTGGCTGAGATCACGAGGAGAGTCAAGAGGAGGTGACCCTTCTGTCCTTACACGTGGCTCTCCCCTTGGTCACCCTCCTTGCACCATGTACTGAGCATCTCCTTCAGCAGTGAAAAGCAGTAACCCTTTCTCCCCTTGCGTGGCTCAGAAATGTCAGGAACGGTCCAAGTGTCCCTCTCAGCTCATCTGCAGGGTTCAGCTGAGCCAGCCCAGGCAGCAGCACTCACCTTGCCCGGACCTTTTCTTCCTTTATAGCTCGGTGTTATCTCAAGGTCTCTGGCACTGCAGCCGGCGCTGTGTTTGCCTTGCCTCGCAGCACCTGCCTGCCAGCCGCTCGCTTCCCACCCACCTCCCTCCCACTCCTGCAGGGCCTTGGAGGGGGTGGTGTGGGATCCCTCAGCGTGCGAGGAGTCCCTCCACAGGGATGCAAGTCAGCCCCAGGGAAGTGAGGGTAGGGGGAAGTTGCCAAGTGCGGGACGGTGGGAGAGATACGGAGGGACATCTATCCCATCATCTTTGCTTCCCCATCCCCTTGCTGCTGGGGCAGGACTGGGTGTTAAATTGAATCAGGGACCAGGACACTGTCCCAGCCTGGTCTCTGCTGCCAGGACCAGCACTGGATATACGGCCGAGCTGCCATGCCCTGCCCTGTCCAGGCAGCATCAGCCCTTCCAGCCGTGGGGAGAGCCAAGACTTCATCCAAAGCTGAGATGCTGTTAAAAATAGATCAGTCGTGAACTGGTTTTCTCCTTCATGGTTCCTGGCCTGACAGCTCATTCCTCCCTCTGGGCTGTCTTTGAAGCTCTCTGGATGCCGTGAGACACAGGCTCCATAGCAGCCTGCCACTGTAGGGAGGTGTGGAGAGCAGAGAGCTGCAGAAATGTTCCAGGTGGCATAGCTGTCCCAAAAATATTTAGTGGTTAGTGAGTGCTTTCTCCCAGGAAAGAAGCAGCGCTGGAAAAAGAATCTGCTAAATAAATGGGGAAACGAAGCTGGGAGAGGAGGGACTGTTTGCCTCTCTGTTTGCATGTGGTGAAGGGACACAGGTGTCTGAGCACTCCTGGCCACAAAGCAAAGCTCACCTCTGCCCCATGGCTTCCAGGAAAAGACCTGTCAGGCTGCTGTCCCTGCTCATCCCCTCAGCCAGAGCGATCCCACTGGTCCTTCCCCTGCACTGTGCGGCAGGAGCTCCCGGCACTGCTGCGGAGTCACTGTGTCCCGGGCTGGTCCCGGGCTGGTAGGCTGCTCACCTCCAGGGAAAGGCCACGTCTCTCACTTTGAGACGGGTATTCTGGATCCCAGTTTCCTCCTGTACCCCTTTTCTGTCCTCCTAATTCTTTAATATACTTTTCCAGGTGTGAACACTGAGTCTCGAGACAGTTTTAAGATGCAGCTGTGAAACCTATTATCAGTGTCCCTTCTATCAAAGACGTGGTGTTCAGGGCTGCACGTAACCACTGAGCAATTAAACAGCAACCCTGGTGATGAATTACAACTGAGACCTCCTGGGGCTAAATAAATACCAGCTGATAACTACTGATAAAATGAATTTTTGTGTGGTTTTTTTTTTTGTAAAAGCACCCTTCCAGTATCTGCACCCAGTCCTGGCACTGCACGTCTCCTGGGGAGAGTCACATTATCTGTGGCATTTCCATCCCTAGCACCTTGGGTTTCCAACCAGAGCTGGAATAAAAATAAACTAAATCAATCCATGTCCCTGCAGGAGCCAGGAAAGGCAAGGCTAGGCAAGGCAACACAGAGGTGGCAGAGAAGAGAGAGAGAAGTAACAAGCTGAGGTTTTGAGTAACAAGTTTAATTACCTTTTCCCCCAGTGATCCCACCCTAAAGACATGAAAAAATTGTTGAGGTGCAGAGCGTCCCTTGGAAAAACCTGCAGGACGGGGAGAGCTGCAGAGTGCTGGTGACAGAGTGGTGGGAACCCCGAGGTGATGTGAAGGAGAGCAGCAGGCTGGCAGTGCCTGGGCACTGGGGGAAGAGGTGTGAGCCTGCCTGCACAGGCACCCTTACTCTGCCTGCAGAGGCTTCTGCTGTCCCAAGGGAGTTTGGAAACAGAGAATGGAACTTCCTGGAAAAATGATCTTTGCCAGTGACTTTGAGAGATTTCTGACCAGGTTTTGTCTGTGCTGGCATTTCATCTGGGGGCTTCTCTTCCCATGCGGGAGTATCAGGAGGGCTGGTGCTCTGCATCCCTGTGTGCAGCTTTCCCACTCCCCACTGGCTGCAGAGAACAGCCACACAGTCAGGGAAAAAGCATTTGGCTGAACATCCCATCTGCCTGGTTTGCAAGTGAAAATAAGGCTTGTCCAATGGCCAGCTCCACCCAGAGCAGAAAATCAGACCCTTTGGCAGAGTGTTGCTACTGTAATGAAATTGAGCTGTGCTGAGACTGCCAGTCCTTGGAACAGGAAAGATTCCATGTGGGTTCAGAGAAGTTTGGGGATGGATCTGTCAAAACTGCTGCTGCTTAGGGTTTTTGGCACTGCCTGGGGACACCCACCACAGGTGAACGTTGCCCTGTGGCTGAGCTCACCCTCAGCACTGATTGCACCTTGTCTTCTCCCTGCAGCACATCCTTCCAGCCCTGGAACTGTGTGGTCTTGCAGAGCCATGATGAAGCTCCTGCCTGTTGCCCCTCTCCTCCTGCTTCTCCTGACAACACTGGAAGCCAGACCAAAACCTGCAGGTGAGCCCTGGCTGGTGGGGAGTGCCTGGAGGGGAGAGAAGTGAGAACATCAGCATAGTGGAGCCCTCGGAGGACAGTTTGCTGGGTGACCTGGGGGGACACGATGCCTCTTCTTTGGGAGCATCCTCAGGAAGATGGAGGATCCCCCCAGCAGTGGCACCCAAACTTCCCAGTGCTGCCCTGGTGGACGGGAGCCTGAGCCTGGCCCCAGCATGGTGGCTCTGGTGCTGCTTGCTCTCGGCACCTCCTCAGCTGTGACACAGCCCTGCTCAGGGCTTGTCACCCTCCTGCCCGTGGGCTGTGACCTCGGCAGGAGGCACAGCTGTGAGGGAAAGCCTCCTCCTTGCTTGACTCTCCAGGTGCGGGAGACAAAGCAAACCCAGAGGTACCAGTCTCTCTCCTCCCAGGGCAGAGGGATCTAAATCAACTTTGGTTTAAAAACAGTGAAGGCACCAAACAGAGAAAGGAGCAGGTGTGTCTCAGAGACCTTCAGAGCAGTTGAGATTGGCATCATCCCAAAGGGACTCAAAGTGCTCCCTTACAATTAGGGCCCAATTCTCCCAGGCTTGGGTGCACACAAGCCAAGCAAAATATGTTCATTGTCATTTCACTTGCTAAACACTCCCCCAGTTTGAACAGGAAGTAGCACCCTCATGTCATGAGGCTCTTTGGCTCAATATCCGCAAGTGTGTGCCCTTAGCTTTGCTTCTTTACTGACTCGTTTTCTGCCCTGAGAAAACCACAACCACAACCACAACACTGCCTCTGCTCTGCCACCACCTTCTGTGGGTTTACTGGGCAGTGGGAAGGTGCTGGTCTGTGGGGGCTGCCCAAACCTGCTCTCTCCATCCCTCATGAGCACCCCCCAGCCACCGGGCAGAGATCTCTCTGCTCCTTGAGGACAGCCACGGGACTGAGCCTTCTCTTTGCCTTCTCCTTAGCACTGAAGTGCAGGACGGGTCCCCTGGACATCGTGTTTGTGATCGACAGCTCCCGCAGCGTGCGCCCCTTCGAGTTCGAGACCATGCGGCGCTTCATGATGGACATCATTGGCAACCTGGACGTGGGCCCCAACGCCACACGGGTGGGGGTGATCCAGTACTCCAGCCAGGTGCAGAACATCTTCTCCCTCAAGACCTTCTTCACACGGGCAGACATGGAGAGGGCCATCAACAGCATCATCCCGCTGGCCCAGGGCACCATGACGGGGCTGGCCATCCAGTACGCCATGAACGTGGCCTTCACCACGCAGGAGGGCGCGCGCCCTCTGCACAAGAGGATCCCCCGCATCGCCATCATCGTGACGGACGGGCGGCCCCAGGACCGTGTCACCGAGGTGGCCACCCAGGCCCGGAACGCTGGCATCGAGATCTACGCCGTGGGAATCCAGCGGGCAGACATGAACTCTCTGCGGGCCATGGCCTCCCCACCGCTGGAGGAGCACGTCTTCCTGGTGGAGTCCTTTGAGCTCATCCAGCAGTTCGCCAAGCAGTTCCAGGACAAGCTTTGCGGTGGGTGAGAGCCGCTGCTGTGAAGTGGCAAGGGGGGCCCTGGTGTCTGCTCCTCACCCAGGCTAGAAGGTGACCTTCAGAGGGGTATTTGGGATGGCTGCCCATGCCAGGAGCAGGGTAGATGGGGAAGCAACCTCCCCAACGAGGTGCCAGGACAGGGCACTGCACAGTGTCTATGCACTGGGAATCAGAGGGTGAGCACTGGGGCTGGCAAGGCTGGGGCTGTGTGGGTTGTCACACTGGCTTCTGCTGCAGGGACAGGGCATATGCCAGAGCCAGGGTCCCCATGTGCCTGGCGTGCCTCTGGGCCACTCTGATGCCCATTCTGTCTTGCAGGGGTGGACATGTGCATGGAGCGGGAGCACGGCTGCCAGCACAGCTGCGTCAGCACCCCCGGCTCCTTCTACTGCGAGTGCAACCCAGGCTACAGGCTCAACGTGGATGGAAAGACCTGTTCCCGTAAAAACCCTTTTTATTATCTGAACTTTCATAGGGAGCTTGTAGTTATGGGTCCCATGGAGGGAAGCTGGAACACGGCAGAGGACCTGGAGAGGCCAGCAGCAGCGTGAGTGCTCTGTTCACCGGGCCCACTGCCTCCCGGGTCTGTAATGACTGCAGACATTCAGCATTGCCAAATCCTGGCCACCTCTCTGAGATGGGACACTTGGCACTCATGTGGGCACAACCAGCTGCCTGCCAGGGCAGGGGTCCGGGCAGTGAGTACCAGAGGATTCACATCCCAGCACCAAAGTGTGCACTGTTTTTTCCCCAGATTTTAGTGCAAAGCCGTGTTAGTTGGTCTGACCACCACACCGGGACTTTTCCTTCTTGTTTCGCGGTGCTGGCAGCTGCTTCGAAGCCCTGGAGCAGCCCTGCCCTGCTGCCCCAGGGAGGCTGGGCCAGGAGGGTGATGGGTGTCCTGTTCCCCTGCAGCCGTCGATGCGTGTGCAGACGGGAGGCACGGCTGTCAGCACCACTGTGTCAGCGTGCGGGGGTCGTACTCGTGCCGCTGCCGGCCGGGTTACCACCTCAGCCACAACAAGAGGAGCTGTACCAGTAAGTGACTGCCTCCCTCCCTGTCTCTTCTTCATTTGCTTCTCGTTCTCTCTCTCCTCTTGTCTTTTCCTTTCTGCCATCGCTCTCCTTCTCTCCCCAGTGATTGATTACTGCAGCTTCGGGAACCACAGCTGCCAGCACGAGTGTGTGAGCATCCCCAATGGGCACTACTGCCGCTGCCGCAGCGGCTTCACGCTCCAGCCCGACAGCAAGTCCTGCAGGGGTAGGTCCTGGCATGCTGCACAGCACAGGCTGTGTGTTTAACATGTTTTATGTCCTGCCCAGCCCCAGGGGAAGGGCTGTTCCCAGACCACCCTGAATGGGGATAACCCCATGCCCTTGGCTTGTCTTCCAGCCACCGACCTCTGCAATGGGGTGGATCACGGCTGTGAGTTCAAGTGTGTGAGCACAGAGGGCTCCTACCACTGCGTGTGCCCTGAGGGCCAGCAGCTCCAGGCTGACGGCAAGACGTGCAGCAGTGAGTATCGGGACACAGCTCTTGACATTCTCCTTGTCTGGGCTCTGTTCTCCTGGAGAGGGCTCAGCTGAAACTGGGCTGGGGGGCTCTGTCCCCAGTTAGGACTCTACGCTAGGCTGGAAGAGGGTGGAGAGCCGGCTGTGGTTGGGGGAGCATCCTGGTTGCTGTGGGGATGGGCGCTTGTGTCCTCAGAGACATGGCCCAGAAGATGTAACAGCTTTGAGGAAAGATTCCGGAAAAGAGAAACCTAGGAAAGGCTTTCACGGGGTGCTGGAATGTCAGTGGAGGTTTTTGGGCTGAGTTCCTTGGGCATAGTCTGCTCTCCTTCCCAGCTGAAGTTCCAGGGTGTTCCCACAGTGTCCTGAAGCCCAAAAGCTCAGCCCCAGCCCCAGGCACCTTCACTCTGACAGTGCCCATGGCCAGGCTGGTCCTCTCTCACCTTCCCCTGTGCCCACAGAGTGTGGAGCCAGGCACGTTGACCTTGTGATGGTGATCGATGGTTCCAAGAGTGTCCGGCCCCAGAACTTTGAGCTGGTGAAGCAGTTTGTGAACCGCATCGTGGACCTGCTGGAGGTGTCCCCGCACGGCACACGGGTGGGATTGGTGCAGTACTCCAGCCGCGTCCGCACCGAGTTCCCCCTCAACAAGTACCACAGTGCGGATGAGATCAAGAAGGCGGTGATGGATGTGGAGTACATGGAGAAAGGCACCATGACAGGCCTTGCCCTCAAGCACATGGTGGAGCACAGCTTCTCCGAGCTGGAAGGTGCCAGGCCTCTCTCCCACAACATCCCCAGAATCGGGCTGGTCTTCACAGATGGACGCTCCCAGGATGACATCTCCGAATGGGCCAGGAGAGCAAAGGAATCAGGTGCAGGGGGGCTGGGGAACCCCAAACTGCAGTGCTTTGGGCATCCTGGGATGGTTCCTTGGGGTGGCTGTCTCAGGAGAAGCTGCAGCATCCAGCCTTGGGGAGCTGCATCCCAGGGCAGACGTGCTCTGTTGTGGTCGCAGGGTGCTCTGAGCAGCGTCCTTCATGCAGCACCCTGCATCACCGCAGTGCTGCCACGCTCCTGCCTGTCCTTCCCAAATTCCTGCTGCGTATTTGGGAAGCCCAGAGAAAATCTTGCATCCTCGGCTTTGCTCCCTCTGTGCTTGGGGCTGCTTGCTGCGGGGTGGCCAGCGCAGTGCTCAGGATCCGTCCTTGCCATGCAGGGATTGTCATGTTTGCCGTGGGTGTCGGAAAAGCTGTGGAAGAGGAGCTGAGAGCGATCGCCTCCGAGCCAGTGGAGCAGCACTTCTCCTACTCGGCAGACTTCACCACCATGACCCACCTTGTGGAGAACTTCTCCCTGAATATCTGCCCAGGTGGGTGTTCCTGGCCACACCAGGGGACTCGGTCCCAAGCCAGGGAAGGCCCTTCTGTCCCCACAGAGCCAGTGGGGTGGTTTGTGTGTCTGCATCAAGTACGCCAAGGCTGAGCTGAGCTGGTGTGAGCCCAGGCTGTCTCAGGATCTCACCAGGCTGTTGTGGGTATAGAGGTGGGTCCCTGGGAGGGATTTGGAAAAGATGAAGCTGGAGGGATTAATTAAAAAACAAGAGGGGTTAATACAAAAGTATTAATGTGAGTGACCACCCCTGTGCCATTGCATGTGCAGAAGCTGGGAGTGGCACCCTGCCTTGAGGGATGCTGTGAAGGTGGCCTGTGTCCTTGCTCAGACCTGTGCTTCTGCTGCACAGGGCACAGGGTTACTGTGAGGGTCTCCCTGCCCTGGGACAGGCTGGGGCTCCCCAGCGCCGTTGAGACCCCCACAGGGCTGCAGATATGGAGCCAACCTGCCCCCTGCCACCCCAGCTTGAAGGCAAAGTGAAGCTCAGCACTGGCTGTCCTTGGCACACCGTGACCACGTGTGTGACAGCTCTATGGGATGCCTGGCGGGATGTCTGGCAGTGAGCTTGCTGGATCAGCAGGGCAGCCTGGCAGAGAGCAGAGAGGCTGAAAAAAGAGGGCAAATTGGTGGGGAGAGCCCTGAGCCCTGGTGGGTGGCTGCAGGGACAAGGGACTCGTCTGGGAACAAGGGAAAGCCAGGCACTGTGGGGCCATGGTCTGACTGCAGCCAAACCCCCCTGTCACAGAGGAGGGCAAAGGGGAGACGGAGATCCGCAGCCCGTGCGAGTGCGAGGCGCTGGTGCAGTTCCAGACGAACACCGTGGCCATCCTGCAGAGCCTGACTGAGAAAAATATCCTTTGGGGTGATGCCTGGGCTTGTCAGGGTGCAGGACAGCTGAGGACAGAGCACACATGGGGGAGGGAGGGATAGATAAATGGGAGGGGGGAAAATTTAAGGCTCTTTTAAGGGATAAAGCCCTTTGCCCAGCAGACACTCTGGCTCACGCTGTTTCCTTAGCACGTTCACTTGCTCAGATGACAGCCAGACTTGAAGACTTGGAAAAGCAGATTGCCAACAAGAAGTGATCCTGGCAGAGGGCTGCAGTGCTCGGCGGGGCATGGGGATGGATGTACAGTAGCTACATGACATTGTTATTGCTAGGTTATCGTACAGCATCAGTGTTTGTTCTTGTATTGCAAAATCCCCAGGGGAGCATGGACTGTATTTAAAAAACCAAAAATCCTAAAAACACACAAAAAGGAACTTGAACAAAGCCCCTGCTGCAAAGCCAAGGGGTTCGGTTGTTCCTTGGCAGGTCTGGGATGAGGGGGAGCAACTATGTGGGCAGGCTGGTCATTGGACAGACATGACACCTGGTGTCCCCCAGAGTGACTGGGATGGCACAGTCCCCCTGGACCCTGGCAGGCTGTTTTGCAAGGGAAAAAAAATACAGTGGTGTCACCCTGAGAGCTTCTGTTGTCTCAGCATCTGCTGCCGAGTGGTGGGGCAAGGACAGCTGGGCGGTGCAGGCAGCACAGGGGGTGCCTGATGCCCAGCTGGCTCCCAGCGTGGTGCCCAGGTGGGCTCCCATGGGAAGGTGGGCGGCAGGAATTCTTGGATCCCCTTGCCCTGGTTTGGCAGAATAGTTTGGAAATTGGTATTAATCTTGTTTGGTTTTATAATCACATAGCAAAATGGTAATTATTCTTTCTATCAATATCTATGTGTGTATATATATATATGTGTATTTAATTCTGAGAGCAGGGTAGTGCTATTTTTAAACTCTTCTTTTATATAAAGGAATTTCTATCCTGACAATAAACGCCCTGAAGATTTGTATGACATGTCCCTCTCCTTTCAGCTGGGCTACAGGGTCACAGAGGTACCTCTGTCAGAAGTGGGGGCTCTGGCTTTTGCAGCATCTCCTGTCCCTAGGATCCAGAAATCCTTAGGGAAAATCTTTGCTCTGTGGCACCCCAGGGTGCTGCAGTCCTGGCCTCAGCTGCAGGGAGCCAGCATGGCACAGATGCTGTGTCCCCATGGGCAGGATTTGCTTTGGAGCCTGTGCTTGTGGGAGCACAGGCAGCTCCGAGCTGAGCTGGGCATGGACCCACAGCCTGGCCAAGGTGCCATGGCAGCTGCTCTGGGGTGGGTGCTGGGGTAAGGGGACCCCTGGGATCTGCTCCTGATGATCCCTGCAGACTCCACAAAGAACACCACTGACAGCAGGACTCTGCTCAGGGCAGTCTCCATCCTCTTGATTTTATCTCTCAGCACCAGAGTGCATTTAGTTCCTTTCAAGGGATAACACAAAATCCCCCACTGTTCTCCATGAAGCTGCAGCTCCTCCAGGGCTCATCCCTGCCCTCAGCTCTGGGGTTCCAGCACAGGAAGGGCCTGGAGCTGTTGGAGGGAGTGCAGAGGAGGTCCCGGAGATGCTTCAAGGGCTGGAGCCCCTCTGCTCCGAGAAAAGGCTGAAAGAGTTGGGGATGCTCAGCCCAGAGAAGAGAAGGTCCTGGGGAGGCCTCGCTGCAGCCATGCAGGACTTGAAGGGCTCCATAGGAAAGACGGGGACAGAGTGTTGGACAGGGTCTGTGGTGGGAGGAGAGGGGGGGATGGCTTTCAGCTGCAGGAGGTTGATTTGGATTATATCTAAGGAAACTGTTTTTTTACACTGAGGGGGGGGTGGCAATGGCCCAGGCTGTGCACAGAGGCTGTGGATGCCCCATCCCTGGGAACATCCAAGACCAGGGAGGACAGGACTCTGAGCAAGCTGGTCTGGTGCAAGGAAGCTCAGGTTTGGTCCTTTCCAAGGCAAACTGTTCAGGAGTACCCAGTGACCACAACAGAGAAGGTGATAGTGGGTAATCAACCACAGGAAGTGCTCCAGCTCAACCTCCCATTTCTTCGCCCGACGAAAAGCGTAGCACTATCACTACGTATCGCTGTCAGCAGCACACGTCAGAGAAAACCCCTGTCGCCAGATGTCTGACACTGAAGTCAGTTCTGAACATTCCCTGCTGCCTGGATCTCGCCATCCATCCCTGCAGGATGCTCACTTTTGGATGTTTTGGATGCTCACTTTTGTCCCAATGAAGGTACAGTGCCATTCCATGGAGGTGGGCACCCCTGGACTTCCTGGGTGGGCTGGAGCTCTGTGGGGATGGTGTGGGACAGGGACCCCACCCCGAGGTTTTGCTCCCTGTGCAGGCTGTCACAGACACTGGGGAGGAGATGGAAATTGATATGAAGATTGATACAGAGGAGAATATGGATATAGAAGTAGAAGAGAATGGAGAAGAAGAGATGGAGATGGACGTGGAGGAGGTGGAGGAAGAGATAGAAGTGGAAATGGAGGATTGTGTTGAAGACATGGAAGTGGATGAGAAAGGTGAGGAGGAGGACATGGTCTTGGGATGAAGACCAACCCCAGCAGCAGGACAGGCAGGTGCTCCCCATGCCCTGCCCTCAGGCAGAGTGGGTCCCCTGCTGCCAGGCAGGGGGGGGCCCTGGATTCTGGAGGCACAAGCACCACCCCCAGCCTCTCCTGCACTTGCTTTGGGTCCCAGTACCTGTGGCCCAGCCCCCAGCCCCAGCTGGGCTCAGTCCTGGCGGCAGAGTCCCACTCTGCTGGCGTGTCCCAGGCTGGGGGCACAGGGAACACTCCTCAGAGCCGCGCTGGAGTGACAGTGTCACTTGCTTTTCTTCCAGGACTGATGGAGATGCCACACAGAGATGCCACCCTTCTGGGTGTATGTTTTAGAGAGTGTTCTTCAATAGTCTTCTGTATATATGTTTTATAGATTTTTGTTACAAAGATTTTTACAATGTAGATACATGGTGTAGTTCATTGTTGTTTCTGCTCTTCTGTATAAGAAGTCTGTATTTTTCATACCACACTTCGCCTTCCATTTCCTTTGGGCACAGGCAGCATGTGCGAAGTTGTGGTTTCCTGTTGCTCCAGGCTGGACACATCTGGGCTGTGCTGGGTTGGGAGGTACCTGTGCACAGAGCGGGTGGCACTCAGAGGTCTGTACACACCTGGTGTTCGCAGAGGCAGACCCCACAGGGTCCTTTCCCGCGGGGTTACGTGTGGGAGCAGGGCTGAGCCTGCGTGGCCCTGCAGAGCCTCATCCATGCGCTTCACTAGGTGGCACCAGACACCAGCGCTGAGGGTGCGGCTGGGCTGCGGGCACCCTCCTCTCCCGGGCACCCCGAGGGGCTGGAGCCGAGGGGAGCCTCCTGAGCCATGAGCTGGGCAGGGATGGATGCATGCATAGACGGATGGAAGAAGGGATGGATGGATGGATGGATGGATGGATGGATGGATGGATGGATGAATGGAGCTCATCATCAGGCTGAAAGATTTGCATCATCTGGTGGGGGACTAGGGCTGCTTTGCAGGGCACGAGCTGTTCCTTGGGTGCTTTGTGTACCCAGGTGAGGCTGCGGGATCAGGGGCTACCGGCCTCCCTCCTTTCCCTCCCCAAGGAATGCAAACTGGAGAGCCTTGCTCAGGCTGGGAAAAGGCAACATCTGCCAAAGCAACCTCAAGCATCACAGAAGTGGGACCTTGTGGTTTCGAAGGGAGGGTCACAAGGTGGTTTTTATGGGGAAGAGCATGAGCCACGTGGGTTAGGGACTGCTCTGTGGGGTGCTGGGGCAATGAGTACTGCACATGTAACAGAATGCAACATGAGGACTGCAGGCAATCCTGTGCCCAAAAATGCCTGGGTCCTGGTTATTCCACAGGAGTTTGCAACAAAAAGAGTTCACACCTTTCCCCCTGCTCTGAATAAAGCACTATAGAATGTTCTTCAGGTGCATTTCTTCTCACACCCCCCCGAAATCTTCTCTGCAGCTTAATCCTAGCCTTGCTCCTTGATCTTTTCTCCTCCCTTGGAGGCATAGGTCCAAGCACAACCTCAGCCAGATTCTGGCACCAGCTGGGAGCACAGCATTGTCCTCTGCAGCCCCAGCAGCAGCTGAATGGCAGTGTATTGCTTAAAAATTAATCCAATGCTTGTATTTCTCATTAAAAGCGCTACATTGTTGGTGCACAGCCCAGAAAATCTTTTCGGGTTGTGTGAGAAACAAAGCCCACTCCTCTTGCGAGGTTTTAAAATTTTGTTGGGGGACAAAGTCAACAAAGCAAAAGCAACAATGCTGGGTGTGTGACAGCAGCCAGAGGCATGCTGTCTCACACGAGACTTCGGGTTTATATACTCCAGGTGTTGCATCAGCCACATACACATTCATACCTCAGAGCACATACTCAGAACTTTTCAGAAACTATTTAACATTTTCTTAAAACTGATTAACGTGTTCCCTCGCCCCTCCCGCCTTTTTAGAGCGCTGGCAGTTTAGCTTGAGGGTCCAGCAAATGGTGGTTTCCCACCACGCTTGCTCGCCAAACTTCCCCCCGTCAGGCTGGTGGGCTCCCTTCACTCCTCTCGCTGCGAGCCAAACACAGCCACACCCGCACGGCAACACCAACTTGTAACATTTGCAAAAGCCGATCCTTCAAAGCGCATTTATCACAGGTTGGCTGTATCTTCTGCACATTCTTTAATAAATGACTTCACGAAGAGCTAAATGCAGCCACAGAGTCAACAGGGAAATTGGACAATAATCAACAGATGTCGGGTTAGTTGAGGTGCAGTTAATGCGGCCCATTGGAACTTGAGAATGGAAGTCTGAGCAGGAAAGGGCACAGTGAGAGGCTCACCAAGCCCTGGATGGAAAGTGGCACCTCCAGGGGCTGGATCAGTGCAACGGTGGAGGGCTCAGGGGCTGCCCAGAGCATGTAGGGGTGATCCTGGGCTTTTGCTGCTCTTTGTCCCTGCCTGGTTGTGAAATCAGGGGCTGCCCTTTGCAGGACTGGGTGGGGTTTGGCTGTAGAAGCCTTCCTCTTTCGGGGTATTCCCAGAGCCTGTTTCCAGGACAGCTTGGATTCCTGCCAGCCCCAGAAGTCCCACAGAAATGTTTCAGGAACCCCTTACACAAGCTGAGGGGGACATTGACCAATTGGTGGGAAATGGAGTAACTTCCCATTGCCCAAGGGAAGAAAGAAAACAGATTTACCTGGACGCCAGGGCAGGGTTACAATTTCCTTGGGAGGGAGGAACGGGTTGAGGCTTGAAGAGTGGTGGGACCTTTGCCATCCAAACCAGGAATACAGCCCCTAATTCCACAGCCATCAAGAGTTAGGGCTCAGTCAAGTTGTCCTTGTGCTGCATCATGGCTGATGACAGGGCTGGAAGGAGAGGATTATCCTTCCCCAGAGAGGTCAGCCACTTTCTTTCAGCACCAACCTGCTTCCTACATGGCAGCAGCCACCCAGAGAAGATGCGGGGGTTCAGGTGACCCCTCAGAGAGCTTGAGAAGGACTCACTCTTGGCTCAAGTCGAAGCTGTTTTCCCTACACCAACTTAGACTCCCAGTGGGGCAGGAGTCAGGAGGGTTTGTGGCTGGGGCAAGTTACCTCTGGGAAAAACCTGAAGGATCATCTCTGGGAAGGTACAGGCAGCCTCACGCTGATTTGGATCATGCTGTGAGGTTTGGTTTGCAGGACCATGTGCGAGCAAAGTACAGAGGGAAACCCATAATAGACCCCCAGAAGGGAACATGGTCACCACAAGGGGAAAGGATACGTGGAGAAGACACCTGCCCAGGAGAAAGCAGCTCCACTGCCTCCAGCCTGTCAGGGTGGACAATGCCCTGGCTCATCTCCCCTTGGCTTGTCCCTCAGCCCCAGGTGTGGCTGCAGGAGTCAGTTGTGCAATGGAATAGGTGCTTTTTGAGCAATCAAACATTCCGCTTCTAAACTTGCGCAAAAGGCTCTTCCGGAAAACACAGTGCAAGAGGCAGAGGGAAAAAGTACAAACACTGGCAAGTGCCCAGCCCTTTTCCCCACCCCCATCCTCTCCAAGGGTTTAAATGTTGGTGCCCCCCACCTCTCACGCCCGCACCTCTGAGGGACACGGCAGCATGAAGGCGGTGGCCGCTCTCCTCCTGGTCGGGATGCTCATCCTCTGGGCAGAACTGCCAACAGGTAGGAGATGTCCCAGGATAAGGTACGGGGAGGAAAAGCTCAGGTGCTGGGAAGGGGCCACGTTCACATGGATCCTGTGGGAGGGGAGCGGGGAGGAGAGGGGTGTTTGCCAGGCAGCATCTCCCCAGGGCCCCTCAACTGCCCTGGAGCAAACCAGTCTCTCCTCCTGCAGGCAGCGCCTGGTCCTGCCCCCCCGTCCGCTTCACCTGCGCGATGCACAACCCGCCGAACCAGTGCTTCCTCGACCGGCACTGCCCCCGCGGCAAGAAGTGCTGCCGGTCCTTCTGCGGGATGAAGTGCCTCTCCAAGCCGCCATCCATCCCCGTCACCTACGGTAGGAGCTCCCGGGTAGCGGAGCGGGGTGTGATGAGGGCGGCTCCGGACAGGGAGCTGTGTCCAGCTGCCAGAGCCCCCCAGGTCAGGCTGGTGGACAAACATGTGGGCTGGGGTGAACACCAGACCCAACCTCTTTTTTTCTCTCCCTTTCCTCAGTGTGAGCTCCGGGGCCCAGGATAGACTGAGGGTCCTCTCAGCATTCCCATCCCTCCTCGGCTCCAGGATCACTCCGTGACAGCTGCCGCGCAGTGCTACGTGCCACCCACTTCCCCTCTCCCGGTGCTTCCCCACCGCTCTTTTAACAAATAAAAGTGGCTTTTCCCAGGGGTGCTTGTGGTGTGTGACTCCTTTCCCCACCTCCTCCCTCCTGTCTCCATCCTGGCACACAGTCCGATTGCTGCTTTCACCCCAGAATTTCTGCCGGGGGGAAGAGGATGAAAACAGTCTGGCTGCACACGTGCAGTGTGGTTAGGGGCTGGCTTGGGGGAGAAAATCCATCCAGAGGCATACAACCTCCAGGAGGAGAGAGCAGTGGGAAGGGACCGGAACAAAACATGACAGGTTGCTCTAGGATGGCTGGAAGGCTGCAAGGGGCCCTGGAGAGCAGTGTGTCCTCCAGCACCAACCCCCCCCCCGCGGCTGGACAGGGCTGTGGAAGGGGACTGACCCTGCCCGCCCAGGGGGATACAGAAGGCAGAGCCTCCCTATGAGCACCCTATTTGGGGCACATCTGGAGAGCAGAGGAGGGGGTTACACAGACCCAAACCCCACGTGGTGCTGAACCCCTCACTGAACCTGGGCTGCTGTGGAAAATTCAGCTGAAGAAACTTGCCTGCGAAGCCTCAAGCCAGGGCAATAAAATCATAGCTCCAAGGGGTTCTTGTCATTTTTGTACATCTGAGTGCTGGGGACAACAAATTCAGGAAATGCCAAGAGACATCAGCAGAAGAGAGTGTGTGCAGCCCGAGGGACCTGCTGGCCTCTGTGCAACAGCAGAACCAGGCACTGCCACCAGGCTCTGCAGGGGCAGAGCAGCACCCTAACGCCCACAGAGCGCCTGCCAGCCCTCCCCAGCCCATTGCTGGTGCCAGGCTCGCGTGTCCCGTTCTCAACAAGCAGTCCCAGCCCAGACTGGGGGAGGAGCTCGGTCCGTCTGCACGCACCGGAGGGGACAGAGAGGAGCTACTGCTGCCTGCGAGCTGAGCTAATGATCCCCACGGCCAGGCACGGGCACAGCGATCTGGAGAGCAGCACCAGCTGGCCAGATTTGAAACCACCCACAAACACGGCAGGATGAAGACTCTGGCTGTGGGATTGACGCCTTGCATGGTCCATGGTAGATGCTGGAAGCTTCCTGGCCGAGACTGGGGGGAGCATCTGCTGGAGCGAGTCCTTCTACGGTCGCGTCTGTGGAGGTGACTTTCTCCCTGTGGAGGAACTAGGAGGAGGCGAAGACTCAGGAATTGCTCTCACTGAGAAGGAAGAAGTCCTAGGGTGAAAAAGCCAACTGTTTGCTTAGCCTGGCCACGGGAGGGCAGAGAGAACTGGGGAGCTCATGCAGCGCTGGGCAGGCTGAAAACGCCGGGTGATCCAGCAGGGACAGGCAGAACAAGACCCGGGAGCTCATCGCCCAAACTCAGTGTAAAACCAGACATAGCTTCTGCCCAGTGTAGTGTCCTTGCGGGGGAAAACTACTCCTGACACCAGCCCAGCCCTCTGCGCAGGGAGAGCTGTGCCACACAAGCCGTGGGGTGAGAGAGGCTGAGCCCCAGCGCTCCCCCAACCATCCCCGCATCCCGGCACGGGGCTGGCGGCAGCCAGGGCAGAGCAGCCTGATTACACCTCCCGCGGCCATTAGTCACAGATCACAACCCTCCTCCTCCTCCATCAGCACCAGCTATTATCAGCTATTAAGCAGGCATTTCCATACAGCTGGCTAATTTGATAATGCCGCAATTATCTTGGTTTGTTAACAAGATTAAATTGCTAATTGGTTTGATTAAGCACAGAGCTCCAGGCATGGGGTGCCTCTCAGCTGGCCCTGCACAACCCGTGCCCAGGGCAGCAGCTCCTCTGCAGAGACAAGGAAATGGCAGGGAGGGTTCATCTTCCCAAAACCTGCTGCCTGAGGTATCCAGATCTCCCTGGGAGAGGTCCCTCTTCCTGCTCTGAGACAGCTTTGCTCATGTCACCACTGTCACCCAGCTGCTGGCCCCAGGAAGGCAGGAGGAGGTGGCTTTGGGCCAGAGGGTGCTCTGGGGACATCTAATCTGGCTCAGTCCTGCTGCTTTCTGTTTTGGAGCCCTGCAAGTCAGAAATCCCAGAGGCAATGCACCAACTGTGCCTCCACCTGCAGCTATGTCAGCGAATCCTCCGCCTTTCTCCTCCCAGGCACAGGTCCCTGCCTCCTGTGCACAGCATTTCCAGCTATCACCAGCCGTCCTGGGGAGCTCCCAGCACCGGATTAGACTCACCTCTACCTCCCCAGTGCAGCAGCACCCACGTGGGAGGAGCTGGGCAGTGCACCAAAACACACACGGGTCAGGATCACTGATTGTGATAAGCTCCTGGCAATGTGCATTGGCTGAAATCCTTTGGATCCACGTCTCTGGGGAGGAAGGGAATTTCCTTCTTTGTCCTAGGTAGGTGCCAGCAAGATAATGGGAAAAGCAGTGAGTGCTGTGCCAGAGAGATTCTTCCCACATCACCCATCTCCCCAAGGCCGGAGCAGCCTGGAGATGAAGGTGTTCATTTTCTCTGCCTGGGGCTTGCCACAGCTCAGGACTCACTCCTTCTCCTGGGACAGGCCCACCGGATCTGGTGCTGGGAACGTGGGCAAAGGCTGCACCCAAGGACCCAGCTTTGAGTGAGAAACATCCATCATGGCATGTCACAGCAGCAGCACCACTGCAGGGCAGGCAGCAGGTCTGGCTTACTCCATCTTCCCTCAAAGCAAAGGTTTTCAGGCCACTTTTGGACAATTCCCAAAGGAAACATCCAACACTCCCCAGCATCCCAGGGGATGGAATCCAGAGCGTCTCTCCAGGGATCCAACAGCACCACAGAGCGTCCTTGCTCCACGCAATGTCCTTTGTTCCACTCTGAAATGTACCCAGGACAGAGGATGGAGGAGTCAGGTCTGCTCACAGCACCGCAGAACATCTTTAGTATTTTCTTGAAGCCTCCCCCTGCATATGTTATGGTCTGGCTCAGAAGCCTGGGTGGTTGGGGTCTGAATACAGAACAGTTTGGTGCTCAAGGATGATGTGAGACCTTTTCAAGAGATGATTCAAACCAGCCTAATAAGAATTACTACAGCTTTATGACAGCCTTTGAAAGGGGAGGGTTATTTAGCTAGCCTGGCCTAGGAGCAGGAATCTGTAGTCCCAGCAGGATCTCAGCAATCACATCAGTTCCAGAGGAGAAAATACCCTGGGCAGAGCAGATCCACTCAGCAGCAGCTCTGCCATGGTCAGGAGCCACGCACAGCCCTCATCATTCCTTGCTGAGGAGCAGCAATAGGGAAAAGGACTCAATAGCATTCTGCTCCCCACCATAAAACAAATAGACACACACCTCTGCAGACAAACAAACCATCCTCACAGCTAAAGGTCAACAAATGTATGAATTCACTCTGTGCTTTCATCTGTGGGATTGTTTATACACTCAGCTCCTCACCTGGACCAAGACCCTCTCCAGTGGCAGGGATAGGGTGGTCTGGGCCACAGCTGTCTCACACCAGCTGATGCCCTCCAGCATTTGCTTTCTGAAGACACAGGGGTGCTTTGGCTTACATGGCCAGGGTACACCAGTAACCTTTCCCAGTGTCCTGCCACCCTCGCCAGTGAGTGGCAGCACAGGACACCAGCTCCCACCGTGCTGGGAGGGCAGAGGGGGATCCTGGGGTTATGCAATGGAGGGAGGCTGCGTCTGCCTCCGGGGAACCTTTGAGAGCAGGGATGGAAGCTGTCCCTTCTGCCTGGCCCTGGCACATCACCCCAGCTGTGCCACCCCCAGCCCCCTGCATGGTGGCGAGCCCCAGAGCGGTGGGGCTGGCAGGGGATGGAGCCACGGCTGAGGCATGCCAGAGCAGCCCTTTGTGATTTCTCTCCTGCCTAAAGTGCTGCCAAAGCTCGCAAGCTGCTTGTGACAAAGCCCTTCAGTCTGGCAGGGAACAGCTCTGCCTGCCCCAGCCAAGAGGCAGCAGAGCTGTGCTGAGCCGCTTGGCTCCATCCCCCCTCCATCCCACCAGGAATCCTCAGCAGGCTGCTCTTTGCTGCAGCTGCACGAGGTTGCGCACACCCAGGAAGCCTTTCGGATGCTGGCAGGACTTCCCTGAGCTGAGCAGCCAAAAGGAAGGCAAAAAAGATGAGGCACTAACAGCACCCTGTAGCTGAGGGAGATCCCTATGTGCCAGCAATCCTTTTCCCCATGCAGAAAGAGAGAAAAGGAGACATGTCTTTCTTCTGCAGTAAGCCACACTGCATGAAGACACATGTGAGAGCTCAGCAGGAGGCTGGTAGTGGCACAGGCAGGGCAGCTGGGCTTCCTTGTGTCCCATGGCAGGCAGGGCAGCTGGGCTCCATTGTCCCTGCCCTCTCTGTAGCCCCATCTCTCAGCAGGGCACTCCCTCCACAGTCCCTCAGAGAGGCTGATGTCTGTTCTCAGCCAAGCAGCTGGGATGTTCCACAAATAACAGCTCTGGCAAAGCCTGGTGAAACACTCAGAGACTCACATGAAGCGGTTTGCAGGGAGGAAAGCAGCTCCCATAGGCACCAGCCCTGCGCCAGCTGCTGCTCACGCATCAAACTGCAGCACAGATCCCACCTCGTGGCCCTCACACGGTCATAAACTCACCATCACTCCCAAATCCACCAGCACAGGAACAAAGGTACCTGCACACCCTTCCCAAATGGGGCTGCTCACCTGCAGAGGGCCCCTCCCAGCTGAAACCAGTGCCTCCCTATGGCGAAGTGTTCTGGAAGAGGAGAGTGGGCTATTTGTGCTACAGGGCAGCCCAATGAGCTTCTCTCTCTCCCCAGCTCCAGCCACGCAGGGGAAGCCATTTCCCAGCTCCTTTGGGTCCCACCAGCAGTGCTGCATGGGGGAATTCCTGTCTCTTCAGCCCTGCCTGTGCCAAGGCACACACAGATGCTCCTTTCCCTGACATTATGTAGGTTAATAACATGCAATGTGATGGCAAGACACAGGGAACCGCAACGCGATGTCAATATTTAGCTTTTACACATTTGGCTAATTAGGAAGCAACCTGTGATTCCCTGAGAAGGAGGCAGGGCTGCTTCGCCCCTCTCCCTCCCCTTCTGTATGTTCCCCGTTCAGATGGGATAAACGTCAGCTCCCTATTTCTGGAGTTCGCTGGTCGCAAACGGTCTGTCCCAAAATGCTATTCCCAGGCAGTGGATGTCAGAAATCATTATACTAAATAAAGCCTCATGAATGATTCATGAGGCTGGATTTCACATTAATCAGGGAGAGATGGGCAAAAGCAGCAGAGCATCGCAGACCGCCCTGCCGCGTTCCCGCACAGCCGGGCAAACGGGAAGCTTTGGACCTTCAAGGCGCAGATCAGAGATACGGTGCCAATCAGAGGAGCACCCTGGTCCCAGCATGATTAGAGCCTGACCCAGCAGAGACTGAAAGAGGCAGAGGACTGTTGCCCAAATACCTTTCTGCTTCAGGAACTCCTGTGACTCGATCGTGTTAATGAGCCCAGGGCAGCCGGCTGCTGCTCCGAGCATCCCGAGATGCACGACTGCTTTCTGCATGAGCTTGGGACTCCTGTACTGACTCCCTGGCTCTGTGCACAATGGCCTCTAAAAATAGAAAAATGCTTTCCTGAAATGTCAGCAGGAGGCTCTTTCCAGGGCTCAGGCAAACGGGGCTTCTGCCTGGATGCCATGCTGCATCCCAGCAAACCAACCGGCGTCTTCTTGGGACACAGATGCTACTTCCACTGCTCCAAGACTTTGGAAAGAAGGTGGATGTATCCTCTCTTGGTACCTGAATCTGCGTAAAAAGACAAGCCCTGAACTCTGTCAGGATCAGTGAAAGAATGACGGGTGCCCTCAACATTGCAGCTGGCAGAAGGAGGTAATGAAACGTGGAATCCTGTGTGGATTTTGCAGGAGCAAGTGCCTGTGCCTCCCCCAGCCATCCAGACTCAGCCAGCAAGCTCTCATCCACATGCATCCTGCATCCTTGGCTTCTCCTCTGCTGCTTGCTCGAAGATTCCTGGTAAAAAACCCTCAAAACTACAAAAATCTAGTGACAAGCAGCCAGGATGGCTGTACAGCAGGGAAAAATCCATAGCCAGCATAGCAAACCTGGGCTCTGACATGGAGACAGCAGTGATTCTCCATGCAGCAGCAGAGGAATATCTATCAGGAGACTCAGGAGTTGTCAGACACCTCTGCTTCCCACTGCTGTGGCTCTGCAGCCTTCCCAGGGCTGGCCGTGAGTCACCAGCCCTGAACCACAGAACCACGGCGGGGCTGATCCGCTGCCAAGGGCACCTGGGGGGCTTAGGGGGCCCCCTCCCAGTCTGGCCCCCCAGAGCCCCCCTGCAGCCCTGGGTGTCATGTCACCCCACTCCCCAGTGCTCCAGCATCTCCACACCCACATCCTCCACCTTGGACTGAGGTGTCCTGCCCTCGCTGGGATGATATCTACAGGAAGGAGAGGCAGAGATGGGATGGAGGAAGCCAGCGAGTCCCTGGCATCCTTTGGAGCCTCAAGACCTGAAGACACTCTGGCAGCAGAGCTCTCTCCCCACCCCCAGCCCTACATGAGCCTTCTGCAGAGAGCCCAAAAGACAGCATCCTTGCAGAGACAGGAGAGCAGACCCTTCCCTGCACCCAAGCATCTCCAGCTGTAGTTGTTCCTGCATGTTCATCCCTGTCAGCACAGAGGCAGCTGGAGGCAGAGCTGGAATGGGAGCAGGGTGCTCACCCAGAGGCCCAAACCACTGGGGCACTTCCACCTGCAAAACTACAATAGTCAAAATTAACCAGCAATTTATATTTTTGAAAATTTCAGCTGTGTCATCACAGCTGGGCAGAGACTGAAGAGCCCCAAGCCCAGTGGCCACTCTGTCTCCAGCTCTGGTGCAGAGGCAGAGCCTCAGGGCAGGTTTGCTGCCCCTGCTTCCACCAGTGCCAGGTCCACACCTGAGTTTGCTGTGGGGTGGAATTATCCACAGGATCAGATAAATCTCAGCGAAGCCACCCTTTAACTTGACCCTCTTATTGCATGACAAGACTGATTTCCAATTTGCCTCCTTGTATAATTACTAAATACTAATTTATAAGTCATTTCCATGTGCAGTGCAGCACAGGGGCAGGTGATGGTCCTCCCTGCTCCACCCAGCCTGGCCTTGCTGGCAGGAATCAGAGGCCACCTCTGGCTCCCTCCGTGGCCATGGCCTTGGCTGTGCCCAGCTATCAAAGGAAAATGCAGGGCAAGTGTCTTCACTGCATGAGCCTGCGGAGAGTCAAAGCTCGGCTGCACTCTTGGTCACTCACATCATTCAGCCTGCAGTACTGCAAGATTTAATTACAATTAAAGTTGTGCTTCTGTCTTCACCTGTTCCTCTCCTGGCAGAGAAAGCAGGAAGTGAGCCCATGCTGCGTCTGCAAGTGTGGGAATGGTGACTGGGTTTTGTGGCTTTCTCTGTACTGCTAAATGACGTGTGACTGGGCTGACTGTGACACCAAAGATGGGTGTCAGGGAACAGAGCAAGTCCTGCTGTTAACTTCTCTGACACCGCGCTGCTCTTCTGCCAGCATCCCTGCCTGTGGCAGCTCTTAGCCCTGCTGGGAATGGTCTGGAGAGGGCTTGGCCCATGGGAAACCCTGGCCCGAGATGCTCCAACAGGTTAATGATGAGCGTGGAAATATCCTGTGTGATGAATTCAATTTTGGTGATGTGTCCTTGGTGTTGGAGGACGGTGAGACAACCTGGGGCAGAGACAGAGTGGACGGAGGGGATGCAGCACGTGGAGACTGCAGGTTGCTGTAAGATGGAGGCGATCCATATGCTCAAGGCATGTGGGAGCCCGCCAGACAGTAAATCAGTGCTCTGAAATGCCTGACCTTACACTGCAGCATCTCCCTGCTCCCTCGCCGGAGGCTCTCCATCTATGTAAAAAATAGCTGCTGCTTTGGTGCGACTCTCCAGATTTTCTCATGTTTCCAGTTAGAGTTTCAGAGTCCAACCACAAGCCAAGGTCTCCAGCAAGTTCAGCGGATGTTCATTAATCTTTCTTGGCTCAGGCACCCAGTGGGCTCAGTAAAACTCGAGTCCAGAAGAGTTCCAGGCTGTCAGAGGGGTGGGCTGGTGCAGGCCATACTGAGAGCCTGTCCCAGGCCTGCTGCAGATGGATTCCAACAAATCACCTTACTGCAGGGGGCTGGATATGCAGGGGTATCCAAGGGCTCCAGAGACTGAATGAAGCTGGTTAATTAATTTCCAGCATGGAGCAGGCTGATATCCCCCTGTCAGCAGCATCTACAGACACTTTGTGGCTCTGGGAGGAAGATGGGGGTTGTAGGGATGGAATCCCCTGGAGGTTGTGTCCCCACTTTTCTCCTCCTGCTCAGAGGATGCTGCCGTCACATCTCAGCTTTCTCTCCTGCCACCCCATGAACTGGCTCCAGGGAGAGGCATGGAAACTGGGACAGCTGATGGCACAAGAATGGGAACAGCCAATGGCACGGGAAGGAAAAGCCCAAACCCCTGCAGCTGGAGCAAACCCCTCCCAGAGCTCGGGGAACAAACACACCAGCGAGCACAGAAACCACCAGGAAAAAACAGTATTAAGGAAAGCCCATGTATTTAGTATTAAGTCTTTGCCACTGAGAAACACAAGACCAGGCTTTTGCGTCTGCCCTAATTTAGCTCTTTCCCTCTGGAAAGGACTATTTGTGAAATGCTTTGTGCTCATGTCCCTGGCATTAATCAGCCCCTGTCAGCCGCCGGCTCTGCGGATCCCCCTGCACTCGCAGGTGCACTGCTCTATCCCACCCTCCCACGTGGCAGGTACCCAGCAGCTCTGGCCTTTCACAACAGCTATCCGAGGGGCTCAAAAGTGCTTGAAGATTTTTCTTTTAATTAGAGGAGCTCTGGAGACATGCTATATTCATATGTATTTCCTGCTATTTTTTAATTTATTGCTACATCAGCTATTAAAAAAAAAAAAAGGCAAAAAGAAGAAAGGAAGGGAGCTGCCACAAGCTGAGCGCCTTTCGGGATGACTCACTGCAGCACTGAAATGGCTGCTGGCTTCCGACTCACCCTGCCTCTGCGATTTGCTTCCAGACTGCAGAAGAGACCACAGCAAGAGGTTTCACCGCCCGTGCCCGCGTGGAGGATTTGCCGTGTGGTTATCGACATAACCCGCCCCGGGCCTCGGCGGGCGGAGACCTGCCTTCCTCAAGAGAGGAAGATGGGGGGAGACATGAAAGGAAGAGATGGCGAGGCGTTTCCAGCTGACCTGATTTTCTGCTCGTTCCCATCTCCACATCGCTGCCGGTTAGCTCAGGAGCAGCAGCGGGGGCACGGGGCCGGCCCATACAGTGGGGACCTGCGCCTTACCGGGGCCATCGCAAACACAGCTGTGCCAGGGAAGAGCCCTTACACCTCAATTTGCTGGAAAAGAGCCTTAAAATGGGAGTCTCCCTTTCCTGCCACAGCTTGCCAGTGTCAGTGCAAAGGCAGGCCAACAAGCTCTGGTTGGCTCATGGCAGAGTCAGGCCTTTTGCCTCTGAATTTGTGCAGAAAAGGGAAAATTCACCTCAGGTGCCATCAATGCAGCAGCCAAATCCCCTCTGAAGGATGCCTTGATGCCAGCACAAACCTGCACAGGGCCTCTGCAGCCCAGGAAGTGAATTTCCCTTCTCTGCAGTCGCTTCCAGCCAGAGCTTTGAGCTGCAGCGGGAAACATGAAAGAGTCTCCCCTCAGTGTCTCCCCAGCCTCTTCCAAGGGTGATCCCTCCAGTCTGGAGGCAATAAGGGCAGAGCCCCAGCAACTCCCTTCCCACTCATGATTCAGCTCCTCCACATGGCCCAGGGACACTCAGCAAACCTCCTGGTACTGGGAGAGCTGATTTTGGGGAGGATGGGGCTGAGGTCTACTTTGTAGTAGAGCATAAACAGGGCTCTGGTGCAGACACAAAGTGCCAGAGGGAGTGGGCGCCCTTGCAGCGCCAGGCACAGCTCCTTCCCTGAAAAATGGCTGGATGAGAACTATTTTCAGAAGGGAAAAGAAAATTCACCCTGATCACCATATGTCAGTGACAGGCAGAGAAAACCCCACGTGGGAGCCAGCCCTCCTCCTACCCTGTGGGCTGCACCCCGCTGGGGCTCAGCACCCACCATCAGCCAGGCTCACAGCTGCCTGGAGTAGACAAAGATGGGTATGTTTATCTTGCAGCTTCCAGGGATGCTCAGCCATCTCTAATTGCCATAAAAATAAATGCATTTTGCTTCATATCACAGAACAGAGGAATTTCCCTCTGTTTTCTTCCTTTTTTTTTTTTTCCTCTTTTCTGAGGCCTCCCTCAAAGTCATCCCTTCCCCCTCCCTCCGCTTCCTCCTTCCCATGTAAACAAGCCCAGGCACACACAGTCTGACACATCACACACATGGAGACACGCTGATGGCCCTGCAGCGGCCAGCACTGCCTGGCACAGGGACAGGACTGGCAGCACATGCGGGAGGCGGGCGTGCAGGCAGGGGAAGGATGCTCGCCGCCAAAAAGAGCTCTCAGTCCGCCTCGTGCGAGCCTGGAGAAGGTTGAGAGCCCTCAGGCTCCAGCCCTTCGGACTGCAGTCAGCAAGCCGATGGAAGGGATGCAGAGGGTGGTGTGAAGTCTCGCCCCGTGCGAGCCGCCTGTCTGACACAGCTGCTCTGTGCTGGCTGCCGGAGCAATGAGCCATCGCTGCGGGGACATGCAGCCCCGGCCGTCATCCTCTCCTTCCCGTCCCTCTGCTCCAGCAGCTGACTTCTGGGGGAGCTGGGGTGCTTGCAGTGCTCCCCAGGCTGTCTGGGGACGGCCCCGGGCGGCGGCGGCAGCTCGCTGACCTGAAACCCAGCGTGTGCCATGCCCGGGACTCGCTGCCTTCACCCACCTCCCAGTGAGCCTTTAAAGAGACACCGAGGAGCTCAGCAAGGCAGGGGAGCGCCTCCCCGAGGGGCTGCCCCGGTGCCCTACACACTCCCTGTTCCGAGGAGCAAGATGGAGATGGATCTCACGGACGGCGACTGCGAGGGCAGGGGTGCAGCGTGTGCCCGGCGCAGGGCGGCACCGCTGCCGGGGCCCTGCTCGGCCTGAGCGCCCGCGGCACGGGACCGCCCGGCACCCCCAGCGCCGGGGCCTCAGCCCCAAGGGCAGCGCTTGCCACCCGGGCAGCTTCGCAAAGGACTGGGGTAGCCCAGGGCCGGGCGAGACGGGTACCCCGACCGCGGCTGCCACAGCCATCCCGTGAGCTCTCCCGGCTTCCAAGAGACTTCCAGCAGGTAAGACTTCAGGAAAGACAGGGGTACCCACGCCTGGTCCAGATTCCCGGCTCGGTTCCGGGTGACAGCTGTGGTGGTGCCTTCGCAGGTGACACCGCCAGCCTCGCACGGAGCTGTGCCGACCTGGCAGCCGGTTTTGCCAAAATCGCTGGTCTTGTCCGGTTGTCTTCCCCCGGGCATCCTTAGCCCCGTCCCCTATTCAGAGCTCGGGAGGGTCCGTGGGGAGGTAGAGGCAGCCAGAAACCGGGCACCGGCGGTCTGGGACCGGGGACTGGGAACCGGGAATCGGGGACCGGGCTCTCCCCGATTGCTCCCGCGCCTCGGCACCGGGAAGGGCGGCGGGCGGGACCCCCTGGCCCCGCGGAGCTTCTGCCGCCGCCGGCCCCGCAGGGCTCGCGGCTCCGCGCTGGGCGCGCTCGATGCGGCGGGGGCGGCGCCGAGGAAGGTGAGCGNTGGGGACCCGCGGCATCGGCATCCCGGGGAGCTGCAGGCACCGACATCCCGGGGACCCGCGGCGCTGGCATCCCGGGGCGCGGCGAGGACCTTAAGATCGGTAACACAAGGACCGGGGCACCGGCAACCCGGGTACCCGGGGTACCGGCACACCCCGGGCATTGCAGGGGTCAGCACCCTGGGGTGCGTCGGGGACCCGGGACACCGGCATCCTGGGGTGAGAGGGCAAACGGAGCAGCGACATGCAGGGATGAGCGGGGAAGCGAGGCACCGACATCCCGGGGTAAGCCGGGAGCAGCCGAGCCAGCACCCACACCCCAGGATGCTGCTGGGTGCCGGGGCGCAGGGACACTCTTCCCCGTCCCTCTGCGGGCGGGTGTAGGGGAGTCCCTCTCCACGGAGCCAGCCTCCCCCGGGGGCTGCATTCCCCCTCCCCGGGGAAAGGAGCACGGAGGTCCCTCTGGAGAGCTGTGCACGCGAAGCGTGAGACCTGGGAGTGGAGGCTGGCACAGCGCTGGGCTGTTGCTGATCACCGCCTCCTGCACCCGAGGCGAGCAGGGAGTCCCCCGTCATCTCCATCTCCAGCCCTGGGCATTTTGGTGGCCTCTCAGCGTACAGCAGCAGCTCATGCTCTGCCTGCAGGGAGCAGCCAGTAGTGGGAATCCCCTTTTCATTCTCCCCACTGCCTGCCTGGCAAACCCCCGCACCGCCCAAGGCAGGGCTTGGTCCTGAGCATCTTCAGGCCGATGAGCACAGAGACGCTCAGTAATGGGGATGGGGCTCTGCGGGGGCAATTTTGGATGACCAGAAAACAGATGTCTCCCCAGTCGGGTCCCAGCATATGAGAACACCACCCTGCAGGAGCTGGGAAGTCACCCAGCTGCACTGGCCCCCTCAGGTACTCAGCAGGGGACCCCCAGTCCTACCCCAGTCCCATGGATATCCTGCACAGGATCTCCTCAGTGGTTTGCAGCCACCGCCCCTGCACACCTGGGACGTGCACGGTCACAAGCCCTGGGTGACAGGGCATTTAGGTCTAGGCTACAGGCAAAGGCTGAGGGATTCCTCCTCCTCTACGCATTCCTAATGGCTCCTTTGAGACAAGCCACACGACTCCCTGCTGGGAAGCCTCGCTGAGCTGTAAGTACAGGGTTTTTTATTTGGACTGTTAATCTAAATCCATTGTACCTGGTTTGAAAAGACCCTGCGTGCAATGCTCCCTGCACTTGCTGCATCCTCACTTGAATGTCTATTAGCACCTTCCTTCCCACTCCCTTGAGTTCCCCCTGCCAGGTAGAATAAATATACATAACTTCCATTTGAAAGCCTTTGAGAAAAAAAATATGTTGTCAAGGGAAACTCTTCTAGCATTTCTTATAGACATGCTTGATCTGTTTTATTTTTTATTTTTACTGTCATAAATGCATATATCAGGGATTTTTTTCTCCACAAGATAGATATTAATTTGAATGCCCAACACCCAGCTCACACTGAGCTTGTGTAATTCTGACGGTTGTCTCAAAATAGCTTACAATATATTTCAACATTTATCAGAAAGACACTGGCTTTATCTGTTCCCTTTTTCCAATCATTCATGGAAATTTTGGGTCAACTAAAGGAAAATTTTGCAAATTCACTTTATCCCAGACAGACGCATTTGTATTCTCTGCCCGTCATGCTTTTAAATAAAATCACCCAAGCTTCCCAAAGTAAGCTTCTGTTTCCCAGCTGATACCCCTGCAAATGTGAACGGGGTGCACGCTTTGATGGTCCAACAGGGGAGATCACGCTGGGTCCCAGTTCAAAGCCCAGTTTTGTTCTAAAGCTGAGCTTACCTGTTCATGAAACAAATAGGCAAGAGAGTTATAAAACTATTAATTGCTGCTTTAGATTCCTAGAGGAAAGCTGTATGTGGGCAGAAATAATTTGGTCTATTCAGAAGTGAACATCAGAAAGGAACATCTCTGGCAGTTCGTGACCCTTCTCCTTGCTCTGCTTCCAGTGCAGGAGGGATGGAGGGATTTCCCTGGGGTACAAAGCTTACAGGGTCCTGACACCCACCTTTTTATTTTGAGCTGGGAGAGAGACAGGAGCCATCTCCCTTCTGGCTCTCACGGTTCGGCACATCTCACCCAGAGCCACGGCCGTGCACCGGGGATGGTCTGGCTGAGCTGGAGCAATGCTTCAGGCTTGTCCTGCCGTCCTGGGCTGTCCTGGGCCCCAGCCCAGCCTCCAAACCACCTTGCCTTTGATTTTGGTGGAATTTGGCCTGATCTTTCAGAGAGGCTGCTCTATAGGGAGGGCGCAGACAGAGTCTGAAGCTGATTTTGGGATAAGCTGGATCCCACAGATGCACCTCCAGGGCCCCCTCTGTGTGTGTGTGTGTGCTTATAGCCTGAATGCCTGAGCATCCTTCTGGAAGGAACCTGGATTAGTCATCCCTACCCCACAGATGGGCTGTGTGATGTCTTCTCTGGAAAAGCTCATCTGTCACTGAAATTCCAATTTATCCCTGAAAAGAAGTGTTTACACCCCTTCTTCTCCCTTGCTTTTGGCTTAAGCGTTAAAAAAAAATTGTTCCTTCTCCTTCTTCCCTCCCCTTTGATAGGCAAGACAATGGGTCCATTAAGCTCTGAGGTTTATCACGAGCTGGTTGCCTCCTCCAGACGTGGTGTGATGGAAGTGCTGGTTCAAAGCTGTGTCTTTAAGGAGCCCTGGCCGGGAGATGCAGTGGAGTTCTCAGATGCCTTTGCCAGGCTGTTTCACACAAGTCTGGCATTTCCTGCACCCACAGCCCTGCTCAGCTTAAAAACAGCTCCAGGGCTCTACCATGGCTCCATTACCTGCTCCTCTGCAGCTCTGCTCTGACCTCCAGATTTAGATGTGACCGTGTCCCCCAGGTCCCTCCCAGTCTGACAAACCTTTTACAGCGAGTTTCTCAGACACTGGAAAGCAGATAGAGCCCTGGTGCTTGCCCTATAAACCCTGTGAGATGGCTGGTGAGCAACAAAGGGTTGCAGTGGGGCCCATGGGACTCCCCTGGGTGGAGGGACCCACCTCGTGTCACTGACCTGGCCTTGGCCCTCGGTGGCTGCTGTGGGACCAGGCTGTCCTGTGTGGGGTGTGCTGGCACTTCAGCATCACTGCAGGGGCTGCAGCCTTTTTTCCCTCGGCTCCTGCTGCCTCTCTGTGCCCTCTGTGCCGGTGGCCCCTAAAAGCTTGGAGAATTCTGTGGGTGACACAAGACGGGAAAAAATGTAATTCCTTCACCAAGAGAGCAAAGCAGTGCCCCTCAAACCCCACCACTCCGTGCCAGGAGCAGGGGGATCCCATCACTACAGGGCTGCTCCATGTGTCTCCCGGTTGTTTTGATGAGTAAGGTAGGTGGAAAAATCTGATTTCAAGTGGTGCATAAAGATCACAACCCTTTTTATTTGCCTTTTTGCTCTGAATTTCTGGTCAAGACAGTAAATGCATCTGAAGGTGTGGGAATGCTTCTCTTTCTTTGACGCTTTAACTGTTTCGCATTAGAAAATAGAATTTCTGCTGCACGAGAAAGCCCAGCTCCCTGAAACTTATAAATTCCTAAAACACAGTGGAAATCAAAACTCTGGCTTTTTACTTTCCCATCGACATACAAATTTTATTCAGTCATCAATGATTCTGAATCATGTTTTTGTTGTGTTTCAACATTATCAAAATAATCTTAATATTTTACATGGCAGAACACACAAGAGGAAACAAAACAGGCAGATGAATTGTTTTGACACTTCTTCCTCTCAAATTCTCCCAAAAACTGACACCTTCTGTGACAATACTTGGATTTTGGCAAACCTGCCTGTGCTGCTGGAAAGATTGCACCATGTAGGGACTTTTTGACCAGGCCTAATTAGCAGCGTAGGTAGTGGGGCTACAAAGCACTTCGGCAGAATCGCAGCAGTGGTGATTTGACAGGATCTAATTTTTCCTCCGGGAGACTCTTTGGGGAATAAATCCTCTCTTCAGTGATTAATTACCCATTTGAAGAAGGAGAGCCCCATGAGTGAGGTGCTGGGGGTGCATTAAACTGCCTTCCTTAGGCCATTAACAACCTGCAAAGGGAGAAATTTTAGGACGTAAAAAAGCAAGGAAAAGTTTCACCTGGAAAAATCACTGGCTTTTCTTTTTTTAGCTTCTATACCGCGGGAGAACAACTGTCTAAAGCTGTTTATCTCCCCTTCTCTCTCCTTGGTCCTCACTTTTCAAAATGCAAACATCCCTCCTCACTCCCCAGGGTGCTTCTGGCCCCCCCCACCCAGGAGCACCCAGGCCTGGGGGAGCCCTGCGTCCCCTCCAGCCCCGCTGTCTCGTCCACAGGTGGAACCCGCTCCTGCTCTGCTGATCATGGTCAACAAGACCTTAAATTACTGGGGTCCCAGTTTTGAGGAGGACGTTATCAACATCAACGTGGGGGGCCTGAGGAGGCGGCTCAGCTCCAGCGCCCTCTCCAAGTTCCCCGACACCCGCCTGGGACGGCTGCTCTCCTGCGACTCGGAGGAGTCCATCCTGCAGCTCTGCGATGACTACGACGTGAGCGCCAGGGAGTTCTACTTTGACCGAAACCCCGGATTTTTCCTCTACGTCCTCCACTTCTACCAGACGGGGAAGCTGCACGTCATGGAGGAGCTGTGCGTCTTCTCCTTCTGCCAGGAGATCGAGTACTGGGGCATCAACGAATTCTTCCTGGACTCCTGCTGCAGCTACCGCTACCACGAGCGCAAGCTGGAGAGCCGGCACCACAACTGGGATGAGGAGAGCGAGGTGAGCAGCGTGGACACGTCCCCTGACGAGATCTCTGACATCAACCACGACCTGCTGCGCTACAGCACCCTGCGCTGCGGCAACGTGCGCAAGCGCCTCTGGCTCACCATGGAGAACCCCGGCTACTCCATCCCCAGCAAACTCTTCAGCTTCGTGTCCATCAGCGTGGTGCTGGTGTCCATAGCCACCATGTGCATCCACAGCATGCCCGAGTACCAGGAGGTGGATGAGAATGGCAACGTGCTCGATGAACCCATCCTGCACAAGCTGGAGTATTTCTGCATCTCCTGGTTCACCTTCGAAGTATCCTCCCGCCTCCTGCTCTCACCCAACCCCAGGAAGTTCTTCACGCACCCGCTGAACCTGATTGACATTGTCTCAGTGTTGCCCTTCTACTTCACCCTCCTGGTGGACGTGACCATGGGCAGTGACTCGGAGCTGGGCAACCTGGGCAAGGTCGTGCAGGTGTTTCGGCTCATGAGGATATTCCGGGTGCTGAAGCTGGCTCGGCACTCCACTGGACTGAGGTCACTGGGGGCCACCTTGAAGGTAAACTGGCTCTCTATCTCCTTACCTACTCCTTTAGTCTCTGGGCAAGGAGACCTCTGGCATGGCTGGGGGATGTGGAAGTCCCTATTTGCAGTGAGCCCCCAGCTCTGGGTGGTGCTCGGCAAGCTCGCTTGGGGTGGTGGGTTGGGCTGTTGGTGTGTCTGCTAAAGCAAACAGGTGCGAGGAGCACTGACTGCATGAGAGCTCTGCACACACACAGCACAAACACCAATCCACCCCATTTTGCTTCATGAAGCACTGGTGCTTCCAGGGTCTCAGCCATCCCACTGCAGTATGACAGCCTCGTTGCACAGCACTGGAATGGACCCAGCCATGCACGGGTGGATGGGCATGTCCCACCAGAAGCGAGTCAGTGCCTAGTTGGGCTGAGAGTGACCTGCTGAGCAGGCTCTGCCAGCACCAGTGTGTATGGCTCAGGGCTGCTCCTGTCCCTGGTCTGGGAAAAGGGGAAACCTCCTATGGGCATGCTGCCAGCTGACCAGAGGCCAGTGTCAAACCCCTGGTGTCTGCCCATTTAGGGAAACATAGAAATCCTGGTCCAGATGAGCTGATATGAATGCTTCAGGATACAGTGAGGTTGGGACTGGCACAAAGCAGCAGTAGAAAAGCAAAGGGTGAGCTGCACGGCCTGGGACAACCAGCCCCAGGCAGGGTCTGTGCCCTCAGCAGAGCCTGGGTTACCAGCAGCTGCCCCTCAGTGTGATGGAAAATGTGGCATGCAGGGCTGGGGGAAGCTGGTCCCAGGACCACGTGGTCCTCAGGAGGAAGGTCTGGAGGGGGAAATGCTGACTGAGTGGAGGACCAGGGTTCGGGCATGCCTAGAAGCGGCATCCCTGCAGGTTTGGTCAGAGGGTCCACATCCCCCAAATCATGCCCCAAGGCTGGGTCTATCCAGACCCCCATCCACAGCACTCCTGGCCTCTTCAGACAGACCAAGGACAACTTGAAATCTGTCATGCGATCCTCCCTATTCCGGTGCTGCAGCCAGATCTCCATCACTGCAGCTCAGTGGTGAAGCAGGACCAGCCTCCACCATCTCTCCCTTCCATCCCCCTTCTGCTGAGGGCCATGTTCCTGAATCTGGGGAGAAGGAAACTCACCTCCTGTGCTTACACAGAAAATCCAGCCTGGTGCAGAAGCCAATTAAACTCAGCCTTTAACTGTCCCTGGTTCTTGGTGATTGCATCAATAGGAATCCTAAAGCTGATCCTTGAGCCTGCTAAGACTCAGAGTGACACATGCCCTCAGTGCCCCACCACACACGGGGCTCATGCTCGGCATGGGGGATGATCAACAGGGCAAACACCTCATCTCTGCCCCTGGGCCCCACGTTCAAACCAGAAGACTGTTTTTTCAGGCATCAGTTGTGCAAATATCCCTGTGCTTTCCCCCCTTCAAACAACTGCTGTATCAAGCAAATGGCCAAGGAAGCAATCTTTGTAACAGAGCCTGAAATTCAACCAAAGGGACACCCTCCTCCCACTCAGTGCCTGGCACAGGAGGGAGCTGCAGCTCCTGGTGCTGCCCCCTCTGAGGGGCCATCACAGGGATGAGTAGCTGGGGACACCCTGTTTTCGCTGCTGCAGCAGTGACAGGGCTGGCATGGGGCGTACTGGCATCAGCAGGACTCGGCTGCTGGGGTTGGACCCATTCCCGTGGCTGAGTCATGGAGAAAAGCAACCGTTGAGTGTGAATGGAGTTGAGGATGGGCAGCAGAAAAGGTCTTCTGCCAGCTTCTGCTGTGAAGCAGGACCAGCCCTGCCCAGAACTAATCCTGCAGAGCCCACAGAGCATCAAAATATTCCTGGCATCCTCAAAACCTGCTGAAACAGAGTTCAGAGAGGGCTGTTTGAAATGAAGATGCCTGAAGTCCTACCTGCATCATACTTACTTCTGAACGCTCACCTCGAAAGAGCACTGACAAGTGGCAGACCCAGGTAACACTGCTGGTGAAATTTAAGTAAGCTTGCACACGTGGGAAGGGCTCCCTAAGTCCTGTCGGTGCTCCATCCGAGCACGAACACCACCTTTCAGCAGAGCAGGCACCGATGGACTCATGTGCACATTACTAAGCAGCAAACGAGATCTGGGGAGCCGGCAGTGTCCCAGCTCTGGCTTCTGACAAGCAGCTGATTCACCCAGTGACGTGCTGGAAAGTGCCCCTTCCTGGGGACTCCGTAGCCAGCTCTAAATGGGGATGAGCGAAGACACAAATCTGATGCAGCAGCTTGGCGTTGTGATTTAGTGGGCACATAAATTACGACGTCGTCTTAATCATAATTTACTTCCTCTTGCGAGAGCAGAAAGCGGGAGCAGAGCAGCGAAGGCTGTTAACAGCCAGGAAACAGGAGCGATGGCTCTGGCAAGCTGAGTGATGGCTCCCCTGCCACCAGAGTGCTAGCAGAGGGAATTCTGCCACTTGTGCATCATAAACCCTGAACAGTCCTCAGATTGCTTGGGGCCTGATCCACAGCGTGTTTAATTCGAGGAGAGGCTTCTTGCCTGTCTCTTCTCTTCCTCCCTGCCATGCCCGACATCCATCACCGCTATCGCAGCTCTGCGGGTGCGGGTTTGGAGCCCCTCTCCCCCTGGCAGCCGAGAGATGTTGGTCCCTGGGTAATTACAGCACATACAGGGATCTTCAGGAGTTGCTGTCTGTCCCCTCAGGGGCCTAAATATGTAAAGAGGTTGAACTGCACATCACACGTCACCCTGCTGCTGCTGCCATGGGCCATTTTTGCTCGGTCTCCACGCTGGTATTTCTGGCAAGACTCAAACTGGGCTCTTCCATTCTGACTGTCTCCTGCTGCACTGGAGGAAAGATGTGCATTTGGCAGGAACCTGGAGAGACTGTTGCTTGGAGGGCTTTTTGCTGGAGTCTTTTGTTATGTAGCATTGCCTTTCCCAAGCCTGGCTCCTTGCTAAGCCTGCAACCCACCCAGACCCTGGCTAAAACTGCATCCCACCCAAACCCTGGCTAAGCCTGCATCCCAGCCAAACCCCAGCTGCAGCTGCCTTCCCCCTCCATCAATGAACACACCAGAAGTTTTGCAGATAAATGGCTGCGAATAGCCAGTGCCTGAGGATCAGCTGGAGATTCCTGGAGCCTTCCCTTTGCTGCAAACCCTGGCCCTGCTTGTAAATTGAAGCAGCAGGAGCCATCGAGCTGCCTGACGTCCCCTTTGCCTTCCCCCTCCAACACACCCCAGGGCCAGAACAGATACTCTTTAAAAATGTATGAGGTTATTCGGTGCTGCTGGTCCCCAGCTGGGACGTACAGACCTGCTGTTCACTTCCAGCCAGGTCTTTCTTGGCCAAGTGATACATCCTTGGCTCTGAGCTGTTTGTCCTCCTCGAGGAGCTCCCTTGGCACTACTATAGGGCATTTGCAGCCACAGGTGAGGGAGGAGAAAGAGAAGGAGGAGGAAGGGGAGGAAGAGGAGGTTATTTGGTATTACTGGCATTAGCTAAGCAGCTCTTGCCAGCTGTCTAAGCAAAATCTCCTCGCTCCCTGCCATGAATCCACCTCCTTCAAGTCTCATCCTGACCACAGAAGCCTTTTCCCACATCTGCTGCTGTTTGCTTTGCTTGAATGTTGTTTCCTTTAGCCATTATGTGGCCTCCAATAAAGCATTCTCTGCTTGTTAGGAGACTGGGAAAAAATGCCCACAATCAAAGCTCTGCTTTCCTTTCCCCAAAAGATGAAGAGCAAGCTGGCCGGTCAGTGGGCAGAAACATCCAAAAAATTCACTTATGGCAGTCAAAAAGTGGTTGGACAAGCCCTGCTGGGAGGATGGGGGTGGCACTCTGTCCCCTGGCAGTCCCTTCCCGGCATGACTGGCTGCCTTGTCTGCAACTGCCCACTGCCTTTTCCCCCCGGGCTCCTGGCACAGGTTTATACTTTGTTCAAATATTAGGAATATACGAAGAAAGATTGCAGCACAGAGGTTTTAGGTTGAAACCAGAGAAACGATGGCTTCTTCAAGGAGCATTGCACACCTCTGCCATCAGAGTTGGGTGTCCCATGGCTCTATTCCCACCGAGGCTCCCAGATCCCTTGGGCTGTATCTCATCAAGCTGGGGCTTGCAGCACCCTGTTGCATGGGTCTAAGACCAGCCCATGCTGATACTGGATGGATCCCTGGACTGCCCTGATGACCAGGGATGTTTGGTTTCATGTCAGCTCTGATGTTTACTTGGAGTGTCTGATGGAAGAGCAGCAAAGCCCGAAGGGAATGTAATTATCTCAGAAACAGTAGTTTCTATACACATGTAACAAAGTGTTTCATGGATGCTGAGGCTCACTGGTGTTGGGGTTCAGGAGGGACTCTGGGGCTCGGGGGTCCCCAGGAAGCCTGGGCTGAGACCTGAATAAGAGCTGAGCTGAGCCTGCAGCGGAGGCCACGTCCTCCCTGAGAGCAGTGCCAGCGACTCAGGAAGGTACAAATTGCTTCTTTTAGTGGCTGCCTGTTAGGTGGTTTCTGGGGACCTGCCAAGATAAAAGGAAAATGTGCTAAATATTGTTAACTGAGATCAGGCCAGAATGAGTGCTGGAGGCAGGGGAGCAGCCTCTGCCGGGGATCCCTGGCTGGGGAGCACAGATCTGTCTTCCCTCCCAGCACTCGCAGGCTGCTGGAGTGCAGAGAGGCAGCTGTGGGTGCCAGGAACGATTCCTGGCTGCACCCCTTGCTCCAGATGTGGGTCACTCTTGCACTCCTGCCCCCTCCCATCCCACCTCTGGAGCAGGACATCCCACAGCAGAGGTGGATAGAGGCACTGAGACCCCCGATGGAGGCGTGCAGGGAGTCCATGTGCAGGGCTGTGTTGGCACTGCGGGCTTTCCGTGTCCTGGCCGTGCTGGGTGTAGTGGCCTCCACTGACCAACGCTCTGCTTTGCCTTCCAGCACAGCTACCGGGAGGTGGGGATCCTGCTGCTCTACCTGGCCGTGGGGGTCTCTGTCTTCTCCGGAGTGGCCTACACTGCTGAGAAGGAGGAAGACGTTGGCTTCGACACCATCCCAGCGTGCTGGTGGTGGGGCACGGTCAGCATGACCACCGTGGGCTATGGCGACGTGGTGCCCGTCACCGTGGCGGGGAAGCTGGCGGCCTCGGGCTGCATCCTGGGGGGCATCCTGGTCGTGGCACTGCCCATCACCATCATCTTCAACAAGTTCTCCCACTTCTACCGCAAGCAGAAGGCGCTGGAGGCGGCCGTGAGGAACAGCGGGAAGAAGGACCCCGAGGAGGTGGGGAGCATCTCCAGCCGTGACCGAGACTCGGAGGCTCTGAGCGAGACCTCCCTGGACAGGGGCAGCCCCGACCGCCGTGGTCTGACCCCCGGCGCCCACCCCAGCCCCTGACCCCTGGCACTGCGGCCCTGGGGCACGTGGGACCTGCCTGCTCACGGGGAGCACGGCACCGGGACACGGCCGAGGAGCCACGGCCGGCATCACCCCTGCCCTGCGAAGGACAGGAGGGGTTGGAGGAGATGCCCAGTGGGTGCTGGCTGCTTCCAGACCCTGAACCTGCCTGGATGTGTCTCAGCCTTCACCCTGCTTAGCCGTGGCTGCAAAGGGAGCTTGTGGTGCTGGGTATACCCCTGACAGAAAGGGAGGCAGAAAAGAAGAAATACAAGTGACCCCTGATCAGGCACTGCCCCAGCTGTACAGACGGGGATTTTCCTCTGCCCTGAGGTTCTGTGTTGTCCAGGGTGTGGTTAAATAGCTCAAGGGTGAGGCAGCCCTCAATCAGGCTGGCAGCCTTTACAGATCCTGTGCCAGGTCGTCAGCAACTCCAGCCCCAGCCTCGTCTGACCCCCAGCTGGAAAGAGCCTCAGAAGGCTCAACTGCCCCCCCCAGCCATAAAGGAAAGGGGCCTGGGAATGGGTCTATATGGGAGGAGAAGTAGTGTCCAACTCAGGGTGAGCCCCATGGTCCCCAGCCCCTGCAGTGGGACCGACTGAACCTCACCTTCCTTCCATTGCAGCCAGGATTTATCTGCTCTCCTGCACTGCCACTGCTGGGACCCCCGGGGATGTGGGGCTGTGCTGGGAGTGTGGCACAGCTGGGAGCACTGCCCATGCATGTGGGAGGGACATCAGCCGGGGATGACCAGGCAGAAGGAACACTGTCCTCTGAGGCAGCAGCAGTCGGAGGGGATGAAGCTGGGGGAACTGAGGAGCCAAGCCCAGTGGGGCTGTCCCCCAGGCCCCGCTCTCCCTCGCCACAGCCCCCAGCCTCGCTTAATTCTGCCTCTTCCCTCCCTGTCTCAGGGCCAGGCAGGGGCAGGAGGGCTGTAAGGAGGGGGTCACACTGCCCCAGGCATCCCCTCAGGGAGCTGAGCTCCGCAGGTGCCGCTGCTCTCACCTTCCTTCTGCAGGGGGAGAGCTGGGGCAGAGGGGACCTTGCTCCGCTCCTTGTCACCGCAGCCCCTGAGCACCTCACACCCGGGCAGGGAGCTCGGCCTGGAGCACCAAACCCCCTTCCTGCCCGGCCCCCCAGCCCACCTGAGCACTTTCGAGGCTGCTCCCAGCACAGCATTAATTCCCTACAGAGCTTTTCCTTGCCCCCCCAGCCCCCGTCCTCTGTTTGGAAATTGTGCAGCTCCACTGCACGCAGAGGAGTGCACCCAGCAATGCCTGTTGCGAGCAGGAGAAATGTGTGTCCCGCAGTCCCAAATCACCTCAAACACATGCTGATGGCTGCAGGACGACCCCAGGTACCTGGATGGTGGGGTTTGCTGCTGGTTGTCCTGGCTGGGTTTCAGCACAGCCGGCTCTGCCGGTGCCGGCTGTGCCTGTAGCGATCTGCTGGTCACGGGCAAGGAAAGCCAAACCAACGCCGGTCCAGCCTTTCCAAACCCAGTGGGACTCAGGGAGGGTCCCCAAGGAACAGTGGTGTGGGATGGGAGGGTGCTCACGCTTCTGGCATCATCAAGTCTTCCAGTACCGATGGTTCATGGTCCGCTCCGCGCTTATTCCTGCTGGGAGCTGGGGCTGGAGAGCAGCACCCTCTGCTCCGACCAGCTCCTGCTGCACTGTTACTTGAATACAGGAAGGAGTTTCCCCTTCTCAACATAAATATTCCAGTAGCAAAATGTATTCAAATGTGAAGAGTAAATGACATCTATTAATGAAAAAGCATTATGCAAATAATTAGGAGCATGTAAATTAATTTTCTATCTATGCATGGGATGCATACTGTATATTTTATTAAAGACCTCGGTGATCTGCTGTGGACGCTGGTTTCTGTTTTGTGGCAGCTGGATGTGCTCGTGCAGCCCATGGGGTGAGCGTGGTCGAGGTGAGCAGGAGCAGCTGAGCTGCTCCTACAGCTCTGCAGGTCCCTGTCAGCCAGCTCCAGCACCACCTTGGAGCACTGCAGAGTTCCCACCTCACCCCTGCTCTGGATGGTGTGCAGACAGCTGCTCCTCATGCCTGGACCACCGCTGTCATCCTGGCTGGAGCAGTTTGGATAACCCACCTTCCTGAGGTTCAGTGAATGAGGCATTCATGGGGTGTGAGGGAATGGGTTGGAGCTGGTGGGCTCTGGGAAAAGCCCCACAGGGAGCCAGGAGTCACAGCTGGGAGGGAGGGAATCCTGCTGTGGCCTCTCTGATGCTCTGACATGAGAGGGGTGTCTCTAGGCTGTTGCTCTGCAGGGGCTGGCTGGAGAGGACAGGACCACTGCTCCCCGTGTCAGGTGCATTCCTCTGCTCAGTGTGACAGGAGTCAGGGATAAAAACAGAGTTTAATCTTTATTCCTTTGAGAGCTTTTCCACTAAAAAAATTAAAAATCCACACGCTGCTGATCATTCCGAGGCAAAAGCTCCCCTACCTTGGGGGCTATCAGCAAGGCAGGATCTCCTGTGAGCCCTTCTGCCGCACCGCAAAGGCACATCGGAGGGGGATGGTGCACGAGAGCTCCGAGCTCGGGTGTGGGAAAGCCACAGAAGATGTTTTCTTTTTTTAGCCTCCTGCTCTCTGTGAAGACGTTATGATTTGTGTGGCTCTGAGTAACCGCACTCGGAAAATCCTCCCACTGCTGTGCAGGCAGATCTCGCCGAGCTCGAGCTGTGCAGAGCAGGGAAGAGCCGGGTGCAGGAAGGTGCCCAGCAGCAGAGTGGGTGAGCGCAGCCCACGCTCCCCAGTGAGACGCGGCTGTGCGGCACCGGGCTGCCAGGACGGGCCTTGCCTTACTATTTCTAAGGCAAGCAGGAAACTCGTGTTCTTTTGCTAATCCCTAATCAGTTTTCCTGAGTGGCTGCATTTTCATTTGATACAGTGGGTAAATCAATTACACACTTTATCAGGTTATTCCTACGAAGCTGCTTTCCACATTCAGAAAATGATTGACTAAAGCATGGCTCTCCTGCCTCCAGGGAATGGTGATTAAGGAGTGACCTTATTAAGCTATTTAATGCAGCTGAGAATTAGACAACTCTGCTCAAAGAGACAAAGTAAACTTCATTACCTTTGCTTAAAACTTTGTTTCCTTTGCCAACTTTCAGATCCATGACTGCCCTGAGCATGGTCTGTGCACTCGGCCGGTAATGAGAAAACCATGAGATTTTAAAGGGCTTCACCTGTAGGAAGGAAAGACTCCTCACTAGCAGTGTTTCTGGGATCTCTCCTGCTCATTCCTACAGATTCCTACAGCCCTGGTGACCTCAGCAAAAATCAGATCTCATTGCTTGAGCGCACTGCTTGGCATGTTAAATCAGTGTTACTTCCATTTGCTGAATTATGTAAGGAGATCAGTAAACACAAACAAGTGCAGTAATTCCATTTTTCTTTTTTTTTTTACAAAATAATGCTAAACCACTTTTGCCTTGTAGTGAGACAGCCCCAACATCTGCGTATACTTATGGGTTCACTTTAGCCTTTATCTGAACCCACGCTGTTAACTTAGTTGTAGGAAACACACAAAATCAAGACTTCCATTCTAACCGTCTGAGAAAGCCAAATGAGCAGCCTTGAAGGCATGGAATTAAATTAACCAAACGTGCCTAGACAGGTCACACCATTTCAGGGAATTAAAACCACAGGTCAGGTGTGCAGGGAGGCACAGCACCAGCAATGCATGTTCACATCCAGACCTCGATTTTGGTGAGAGCAGCAGAGTGGGAAAAACTGCCCCACCTTTCTTTCAAGATCATGCTCTCTGTGGTGAAGGAATGATGGTCCAGAGCTTGTGAGCCCCTTGGGCTGAGGAAAATCCACCCTACAGCTCAGTTGTCTGCTGACTGTGCACTGACAGGTCTGCAAGAGGCTGCTGTGACCATGCAGGATGGGACTCAGGGACTCTGGGCTCCCTCCACATCCAGCACTGTATTGATTTGGACAGCAACAACCTAGCGGGGAGCAGGACAGTCCTTTGTAGATGGAATTGAATTGTTTTAAAGTTTTTAAACGCATTGGCTTTCATCCTGGGCTCTTAAATTAAAGAGCAATTAACTTTCAGTCTGGAAAGAGCTGATGGGTATTTCCTGGGTTGACTCTTCAAAATTTTGCCAGAGTGATTAGTGAAATGAAAAATTGTCAACTCTCGAGGCAGGGCTGTCAGCCAACGCTCAAAGCATTTATCCAAGCTCAGACTCTTTTGGCCTGTGGACAGCAGGAAATGGTACAAAATGAGGGTGTAGGAATTGAGTGGCTGGGCAAAAAGGACACTGGCACAGCAGCCTCTGTACCTTAGTGCTAATAATTATGAAAAACTGCTGGTGCTATGGGCTTAATGGACAGCTGACATTTCCCCTTATGGGGGAGAAAACCAAGGCTAAACACCAGTCCCGGCTCACGGGTACCTGTTGTTGGGTTTGTTAGTCACGTGCAGGAGTTTGTGCAGCAGGTGCAGAGCTGCCAGCACGGAGGGAGTGCACACAAACACTCTGTGGTACAGCTGCACAACCCTCCCTCCCTTTGTTCTGGGGCTCCACAACATCCTGGTAACGTTGCTGAGAATATGTGAGAGCTCCAGGCTTTCCCAGTTACTAGAAAAGCCGGCAGCCTCCCTCCCTTTGATTTCCATGCTCCTTCCTAACATTTAAAAGCTCAGATCTATTTTGTTTCTTCCGGAACTGCTAACCAAAGCTGACTCCTGAATGAATTCTGTCTCTGCTCCAGTTAGTCATCCCTCCAAGACAGATTTAGTAACTGCTCAGGGAAACCACATCGAAGCCAACAGTTCACCATTGGAAGGCAGCACCCACTCACTGTCAGCTTCATCTTTTTCTGAGCTAGAAAGCTCCAAGTGCAGCAAGCGAGCCAGAATTAGGAGTGAGCCTCTAGCCTCACCTGTTGTGTAGGAAGGTGGATAAATTGATATGTACCTAGCCCCAAACCTGCCTGCAGGCTCAGGGAAGTTGCTGCAGAGACGGCAAGGACCTACAGCAGAGCTCAGCATCCCCACTGCCCAAGCACCCTGTGCGGCAAACACCCCTCCTGTGTGACTGGAGCTCCAGGCAGGGCTGCCCGTGCTCCTCACTGCTGGAACTGCCTGAGCATCACCTCCCGAACCTGCATAGAGCTGCCAGCACACAGAGCTGCCCCTCTGCTCAAGCAATCTCACCCCGAGCTGCGGAATTAGTAACGTTTTAAAATGTGTGTCTGACGTGTTCGCTGCCTGTGCTGCTGAAAGCTTGTACTCTCCTCCAGAATGCTGCATAACACTGGCTGACGAGAGGTGCATCGTGTTAAAAGTTGTACTGAAAAACAATAACATCCCAAAGCATTTTAATGCATAAATACGAGTCATGACACTGATGCTTTCACGTAGGGACAGTTTATTTGCCCCTTTGAACAAATAAGGCAAGATATTTGAGAAAGATCAAACAAAATCTCCTGTATCAAACAGAGAGGAATGCAATAAAAGTTACTGTTTCATACATATACAAACTAAAGACCCAACACTATTATATACAAACAGCCAGATCTTACAAAACAGCATTTCAAGTCAGCAGTTTATGCCAGTGTTGCTAATTTCTTTGTTACAAAAAAAGTTAAAGCTACAAACTTCACATTTGTAAGTCTCACATGACTGACACCATCAGTATCTCTGGGTTTTTGAAGCGAAGAGAATGGTTTGTCCAGAACCTTTTCCACAATGCAGATGGACCCAAGGAGCACATGGATGCAGCTTCACAATTAAGCAAGTTTTTTGCTTAAAACTTTGTCAAAACAACCTTCCCTTATGGTACCAGCCTTGGTCTTAGCTTGGAGGACTTTGAGAAATGAACAGGTACTGTGCTCCCAGACATTCTACAAAGGGATAAAAAAGGAAAATATTTTCTCTAACAAATTGAAAATCAGTGAAGGAGAAAATAATTCCTCTGCATTACAGCTCCAAGTGCAAGAAACATCAGTAAGTCTCACCCACTGCAAGCATTTAAGAAAGGTTCAAAGACAGCTAAGACATTGGACCAGTTCTAGTTATTTTGGTTCGTTTGCTATATTTTAAGACAATCACGTCAGCAAAGCAGAGTATTTCAAGAGTGCTTACATTCAGTTACAGCAGTCACAGGTTGCATATTCTGTAAATAGACACCACCCCGTGGTGTTTCACCTAAAACTTGGGGTTTCTAATGCCCTCTGATCTCTACAGAGTTACCGACACAGTGCAGAGGAAAAACTCCTGCCAGCAGAACAGGCTTGACCCACGCCACATGCAGGCAGTGCACAATTTCTCACATGATCTCCATGTCTGTCACACCAGAGGTGCTGGGCCAGAGGTGCTGGGCCAGATCTGCCCAAGTGACTTACACAAGATCCAACACTGACCACAGGACTCCCTCCTAAGCTGGGGGAGTTTCTCTGATGCAAAGGATGCTCGTGAAAATTGCTCATCATACAGACACGGTGAGGGCAAAGCCTATTGCACAGGTTCCAGATGAGCACGGTACGAGCCCCGGTGTTTCCCAGTACCTGAGGCTATCAGATTGCTGGCTATCCCAGGATGTGCTCTTCCTGCAGCACCCTACATACATTGCTTACTGCCTCCCTCTTCCCTAGGGACAGCTGTGATCCCACTGCATTATCAGACCGAGACAAACCGACGCAAGGAGCCCTGCAGAGGGTAAGAATGGCTTGGTTCCTTTCACAGCTGTGGAGCAGAACTGTGAGCAGCAGCCAAGAACCTGCTCCAGTGGGGAAACAAGACCCTACAGAAACATGAAACAAACACGTCACCTCTGTAGCAGCATTGATTCAGGAGACACTGCTGTTCAATCATCTAGGTGATGTACCAAGGCCTAGCTCGGAAGCAAGACATGGAAACCGTTCCCTCTATCACAGCAAAACAAAAATATATTGGTAGAAACACTTGCTCTGTCCAAACATTCCATCATATGCTAGGAACGCCTAAAACTACACAGCTCTGCTGTTAGAGCCCACGGGGCAGAGGCAGTGCTCAGTCTCTGCCCTGCAAACAGGCTTTGCTTGACTCTCCACTCTGATGTGAGCTGATTGCACTGTCCTCACAGCGATTGTACGCGCTTGGGGCATTGGGGCTGATTGAGTTATGCTGGGCAGGCATGGCAGGGAAAGTAAAAAAAACAACACAAGAGCATCCAGAGGAACTGGAAGAGACTGAACCTCTTCCAGCAGGACACTGGTAATTGTCTTCTCATCCAGATCAACTCCGCCTTTGCTCTGCCACCATAAATGCACATCTTTGTTAATTCAACAGTCTTTACTTTCAGTTCGACTCTCCTGATGTGCTAAACCTTGCAGAAATGTGAAGGATTGTGAAATCAAGTTTTTATTCAAGCATCTAAAGATGTAAATTTGAAATGAAGCCTATAAAATATTTCACAAGCTGTGGAGATTTTTAACTCCTCTTAGACACAGCCGAAGTACCTAATTCCTGAGAGAGGTTCACACAACTTCCACCCATTCAAAGGCTGTTTCCTTTTCCCAGAACTCCATTCTCAGCAGGGTCTCCCTGAAGGACATTTCCAAACAGACAGACAAAGGGGTAATCAGATCACTGACTGGCTTTTGGTTTTAAGTGGGTGTGGATTTTAAATTACAGAATGTCACTTCTTATGGAGGCACAACATGCTTTATCTACTCGTATAAATTCACAAAGTACACAAAATGAGGACAAAACTGAGGTCTTGAAGAAACCACACTTGCTTAAAGCACACAGTGTAAGGCATGGGGCTTATTACAGGCTTTTTAAAAATTGAGATTTAAGCTTCTTTCAAAAGGCTGGAACAGTTTGAACATGTTCTCACCTGCTCTCTTCAGTGACCTAAAACTTATCAGTACCTTAACAGTAGAAACAGTTAACAGCTTGAAACTGAATGCAGTCTGTGCATTCACAAAGGAAAACAAAAACAAAAAACTCACAAATGAATCAGCTGTTACAGACAACAATCCATATTAACTTAAACCAAAATGGACTCCCGAAAGTTCAGTTGAAAAGAGAGTGAGCCAACTTCCATTAGCCTATTTCTATCTGGTTCCTCTGGTTTAAAAACAATCCTCCTAAAAACAGTAACAGAACTCTTTTGGAATAATGTTTTAAATATATGTCTAACATTAAAACATACAATCAGGATTTTCCACGTAATGGCATTCCTGAGTTCACAAAGGTGCTATGGAAAAATAAACGAGCAGAAGTATTGCCCTCTATTTCGCTAGCATATTTCAATAGAAATCAATCTGTTCAGTAGTCATAAAAGCAAGGGACTGATTGTTTGAGGATGGAAGAACGTTCTATCCGTGGCTCAGAAGTTCTGCTGCCGCCGCTTCTTGGCTTCGATGGCATCGAGGATCGGCTGCCGCTTGGATTGGTACTTCTGGCGAATCTCCTCAATCTCCTGCTCCATCATGGGGTCCAGGGCAGAGAGCCTCTTCTGAAGCTCATCCACGCTCCAAGTCTTCAGCTAGCAGGGAGACAAAAGAGGAACAGACACCGGCATCAGTGCAGCCACCGCCCACACAGGCGCAGGGATCTCGCTGCCCCTCTGACGGCCACAGCGCATCCCCCAGCAGGGAAAGACACGAAGAGCTCTGCTCCAGGCTGCTGCTCTCAGTGAGAGTGGTGTGAGCCTCAGGATACTGCTTCTGCTCATTTCACAGGTACATTACATGCTCTGGTTACTGGCAGTGTGAGCATGCAGCCAACCAGTGAAATGTTCCCCCCACGGAGTTGCTTTTCTAATGCTTCGTTTTGCAGGCTTAGGGCAGAAAAGCTGCATTGAGACGGAAGGAAAGCAAAGTTCTCTTCTCCTCCCCTTTCCTTGCAACTAAATCTCCTTATGCTAAATGACAAAAGGAGGCAGAGGGAACGGGAAGAAAATCGTATCACTGACTAAAGCTGCAGGTGAAAAAAAAAAGGCAATTATGTACAATCAAGCTGAATCTCAGTCATGGTGGGGAATTCAGACTCTGCTACACCAGAAATCCCAGAGCACAAACACACACCAGGTCACTTTGGATCAGCCTCGTACTGATAAAATATGCAAGTACAATTTGTATTTTCCTCTACACGTGAAGATGTCAGGCTCGTCTGGACAAGCTCCCTCTCCCTGAATTCTCCCTCTGCCTGCCCTTTGTTTAACTGGCTCTCTTATCCGTGCCAATTTGCTCAGAACTGGCACGGAAAAGTTTTGCTCTGTGATTACAGATGCCAACTGTGACCTGGGACATTCTACACTGTCCACAGCTACAGCCTTTATGTAATGTTATAATATTATAACCTGTGGAACAGACAGGATTTTAGCACGATGTTAAAAATATGGACACTGGAAGTGCTTCAAATGTTTACTTAAGCACCAGTCCTTTTCCCATCCAAGACCAAGGGACCCCAAGAGAGACTGTTTTACAGGCACTGCAGCAGGACAGAAATGACTGTGCAGCACCTGCAATCACTGAGCACCTGCTGTGGATGCTAAGAATGTGCAAAATAATTTGGGTTTTTTCTTGTGCACAAAGAACTGTCAAAATTTTTTTTGCTTTCAACAAATGTCATAATTAAGTGACTTATCTTTATATTCATGCAAGTGGGGCTGTCCTAGTTTAGCTGTTAATTAGTCAGCTGTCATGGTTTTTCTTCAAGCCATTTCTGAACCAAAACATGCAGAGAAATGTTTGCTGCCTACTACAAGGCAACAAATGAATGTTTAATGGTAGTTTGCATCACTCCTGAAAACTAAGATACGGAAATTCTGGTCCCTTTTCCCTGAGGTGGAAGAGATACCAGTGCCTAAATCACAAAGTCACCTGCTACCTGATTTCTCACGATGTCTTTTGAAGCTCTTCAGCACACTCAGCTAAACGAGATCTTTCCTAGTTGCTGTTTCAGGTTTACAAATCCATTTTACTATCCAGGCACATGTAAAACATCCTGCTGCCCAGGGTATACAGTCTTTCAGCCTTTCCAATCAGGCAACTGTTCATTAGAAAGACAAAGCACTTCCTCCACAAAGATATATATTATTTATACACATTAATGCAACTTTAACAGACAGCAGTTTAAGTTGATGCATGGCACCAGTTGCCTTTTCACACTAATTTATTAAGGAGCAGGTAATTATTCAACATTCCACTTCCTCGCAGTCTAGGGAATTGAAAAGTCAAATAAAAATGCAAAACAGAAGAAAATATTAATACAAGGACTGAATACATACACTAAGCAGCTACAGCTCTCCCAGTGCTGGACTGCTTAAAGAGAGTGTTGGAACAAATCTAAAACATCTTGCTCAAGGCTTAAGCCAAGCATCAGATGTCAGAAATTGCCCTAGGGCTGCAGTCTTCCATGGGTACCCTTTGAGCCTTCTCTGCCATCCTCCTGAAGCGCCGGGTGCTGCTTAGAGCCAGAAACAAAGTGCCTGAGCTGGCAGAGCAGAGGCACAGTGACAGCCTCCCCAGAACACGTGGCAGTAAGAAAGCACTGCCCTACTGCTGTCCTCGAACAGGATGGAGCGCCACGGGACATCCTTCGTGGACACCGACACACAAAGCCTCCCTGCAAAGCCTAAGAACTGCTCGCCAAGGGACACAACAGCTTTGACAATTCCCGGGACTGTGTTTGTCAGGACAGATAGCTAAGCAGTATGGAAGATGCTGGAGCACAGCTCAGTCTGGAGTGGGCAGAGCCCACAGATTTGTTATATTAGTATGAACCAACTGGGAAGTGGGTTACCTGCATGACGCAGGGCAAAGCGGCTGCTCACGGAGCCCGATCACGGGTTGAACACGACGGGGATGGTGGGAGAAGGAAGGGAGGCAAGCCCATGTGGTGCAGGAATCTGGGAGCACAGGAACATCCTGTGTGCAGTGCTGTGTCAGCGAGGATGAACTACTTGCAGAGTTTTCATTGGCAGGAACGGCACCCTGGCTGTGAATGCTGTGCCACTCCTGGAAGAGGAGGAGAAGCTAAAGGGCGGCGCTGGTGAAAGGCCCAGGAGGTGACTGCTCAGCCCATTCGAGCTGATGGGAGACTGACAGGTCCCCAGTGGCTACTGAGAGCCACGAGAGCCACGAAGAGCAGGGGACACCCAGCCCTCTGCTCCTGCTGTGCCTCAGGCTGCGACAGCCAAAGCCTGGGGACCTGGCCTGGGCAATCACTCAGCCTGTCCTTCCCCTCACACACGCATCTTTAGAAGGAAAAAAAAAACCTGTTCAAAACGTGATGGCCTTCATTTCACTTTGCTGCCTGGCATTTCACTGTAAGCCAATGCCACAGACAGACTTCCTCCCAGAAATGAAGTTTTAGACTCCCGTATATCTGTTTCTGCAGTGGTGCACTCCTGGGACACTGACATTATTCTCTTAGAGAAATGCCAGGAGCAAAATAAGACAAGAAGGACAAGGACAGCATCTCATGACAGACGGTTACTCGGGGTAAAGTCTCAGCGCTGAGCAGCTGCAATTAGAGCTGGTTTTAGCCACGGGCTCAGTCCCATTCCTCTCCTCACTTCTCAGCAATTCCTCTGCTCTAAGAAGTCTGTCTCTGTGAAAGGTATCTATTTTTGTCCATGCTGATCAAATACCTAAGACAAACTTTTAAAGGAAGGAATCTCATTTCAAATGTAAAGCTGGATAAAAAATACTTGTTCTAAGGTTGGCCAAACAAATCTATCAAAATGGTGAGGAGGCAGCACAGTGAAACTCTTCCAGCAAGCTTGATGCTGAGAAAGCTAATTTTTAACCATTTGATTAACAGTTGTATTTTCACTAGAGGTTTTGAGAATGATCTTAACTCTGTAAAAATGCCCAACTGAAGACAAACGTCAGAGGTGGAAGTGTTCATCTGAAAGCCTCTCACCCACGGCCGTGCTGTTTGTTTTCTTCAGACACCACTGACAGCAACATCTTGTTTTAATATGCTGATGATTTCTACTGTATAATTCAGAAGGACATACATAATTATATCCTTTGGAAGGACATAACCTACAGCCTTTCCATGCCTATGCAGTAGTGATGGACAAATCAGGAACAGATAATTTGAAATACAATTTCTTCCTCAAGGAGAAGATTTGTAAGCTATTCATGACATTCCTTTGTCAGCATTTCTGACAGATTTGCAGACAGCTACCCCACTGAATAATGTTCAACTCGGGAAACTGCTTCTGAGTTGCAGTTCTTTCAAATCAGCATTTTAAAAAGAGGGGAAAAAACCCCCCACTTGCATTTCTTAAAGTCAGGTAAAGTGTCACAGCAACATGATATTCTGCTGAATGTAAATGAACTTAAGCAGCAAAAGGAGAATAAATATAAGCTCTCTGCAGACATATTAGACACAGCCACAGGTTTGATACTCAAGGGCACCATGGTCTGAACTTTATACCTCTGCTGTTCTGTCCTAAGCAGGGCAAAGCCCAAAACGGTGCCATGCTATTTTTAAACAGACCATGCCAGATTTCTGTTTCACATAAAACAAAAAGATCTGTTGTAAAACACAAAGCCTAGAGAATTAACTCAGCCTCTGCCCTGTCCCCACGAAAACCAAACAAAAACCCCAAACGGCGAAACCTTTTTGAATTAGAAGCTGACGCAAATCATTTATCACAGTCCTCTTAGCACCCACAGCCCTCACACCGAGGGGCACCCGTGCTGGTTTGCCTACAGCAAGGTCTGTAGCTTGACCAGTTTGGGACTTGGCACATTCTCCTGTCCCTCAACAGCCCCTGAGCAGCACAAGGTCACCACTGCCTGGACCAGCCTGCACTACTGACATAAATACATCCAGTAACCCCCGAGTCACTCCAGCCATCATTCTTATTCCCTCCTCTAGCAAAAACACTGCCAGCATAATCCCCTTGCTGCATGAATTATGAGCATCAAACAGAAACGAGCTGTTTCCCAGCAGCTTTCACCCATTTCTCCCCCAACAAAGAGTCTTGGCCAAGCTCTAGCTCACTGACTGCACAGGAATCAAAAACGATTACCTTGGAGCAAGTGGCAAACATGTTCCTCCTGAAACTTTCTTTTTACTCACAAACACTGAATTTGATCCCTGCATTTAGCACAAAGCCTGCAATGTTTCAAGCTATCTGGGCTTTCCTTTTAAATACTGCCTTTGAAGTCTTGAGGCTTGTGCCAAACGGGAACGCTCCATCCCCTGGGTGGGGATGCAGTTTTTCTACCATCACTTTTAAAACTGCAGATGGACCTGACTTCTGGAACAAAACTGGAATATGTATGACACTGGTGAGATGGTGAGATGAAGTTACTAAAACCGTGGTGAAAGCATTTGAACAGTTTTTCAGAAGGAGGATATTTTCAAGTTTTGATGCTACAGCCAATCCTACGAACAAAATTAAGAAGTTGTTCTCTTCTTCCTTAGCCCTCTAGTCACATCCTTCTACCATAATTTCTGTGAGTTTGAACACTTGTCTTCCACATGCTCAGGGTATTTTCCAAATATCCTCCCACTGTTACCAAGAGCCTGTGGCTTTTTAGAAAGAAAACACCCAGCTGCAGCAATCGCTCTGCCTGCCTTTCACCCAGATATTCCAGGTGGCATTTACTGCTCAACATAACTTGATGTCAAACTTTTAAGTTTTATACAGCCTTTAGAAAAACTGGCTTTAGCAATTATCACTTCATAAGGGGCAGTGGGAGTTTGAAGACTAAAATACAGAAGTAATAAAATTGCAGCTTCCCACGCTACACAGGGAAATAAATTCTTAGTAGAAAAGATACGAGCTAGATGGGAGCTAAGGAAAAAACAAATTAATTGTCTATTTAGCAAAGCTTTTATTGTTACAGCTTCCTTTTAAGCCTAGTTTTATGCTGCAATCTAACAGTTCTTGCCTTCATACCCAGTGACCAAAGCCCCCCCAAGAAACTCATCAATCCCATCAGCAGGGAGCACAACCCATCATTTATTTGTGTATATTTAGACAGGCAAACTCTAAACGTGGCTTGAGAAGGGGTTTTACCCAAATCAAGTTACCCAAGCTATGCTAAGCATTAAATGCCAAATGGGAATTTGCTGTTGGAGATAATGAAAAGTATCACCACGGTAGTTCAGCAGCAACAGTCTACTTTGGAAAAACAAAACCAGAACAACCGGCTGGGACTACAATTGTGTGGAAGCCCCTCAAGGGAGGCTGTTGATGATGACACTTGACAGCAGAAGTGGCTACAAATCAGAGACAAGTATAAAACAATTCCTACAAGTACTAAGTAGTCAATTAAGTGTTCAGGTGTCCTTTGGGAAGGGAGGCTCTTCACAGAAGAGAATAATTAAACTCTTGCTTCACTCGACCTCGGCTATCACCAAGGCTATCAAGATGTTCCCCTGCTGATAAAACCAAGGGCACACTCACACTTCCTTCTCCAGAACCCTGCAGATCAGTTTGATGTGCATCCACCTCAACTCCTGAACTTTCCTTCTGTCACCTCCTCAAGCAGAGTTTTACTTTTGGGAGGAGCTCTCCCATCGGATGCCACTTGGCTGTGGCTGTTCGTAGCAACCACCCCGGGGCAGAGCTCAGCCTGCAGCACGCTGAGTGCAGTGGTGCTACAGAAACCACGAGCCAGGGAGGGCTGGCAGAACTCAAGGATTCATGAATGTGAGCTCTGATGAGTGTAAGAGCTGAGATTATCCCGGAATTAGCTTTCTGTAACTTGAAAGACTGGTTAAACAAGGTATCAATTAAATGCTCAGATGGGATATACTCTGAGGACACAGATTACTCAAAAGTACTATGCACTTTTTTAAACCTGAAAAAAAACCGTCCTCAATTTCTCTGGCCAAAATTAAATGTAGAAGGTAATTTCTCACACTAAGCCATGCTCCAGACTTTAGATCTTGAAGATGGTGATATAAATTGGTGTTGGAATAGCATGCCATTTTTTCCCATAGCATTTTTCCTGAAATGCTGCCTCAATACCACTTGGCATACTTTCAATCACTACTCTAAAAATTAAGTGCCTTGTTCTCATTTACGTTTCCAGCACAAGGAAGCCTTGATGTAATGTATGAGCAGGCATTAACTATTTCTTCACTTTAAGTTGTCAAATGCAAAGGGCACAAGGACCTACTGGCACTTTCTGACCATTTTTCCTCATCCATCAGGTCCCTACAACTTCACAGAGCTGTCAAGCAGCCATGCTACAGAGGGGCTGCAGTAAATCAGAACAAGCCCTACACGAGCACTAATTATCTTGATTTCCCTCCATCAGCACGTCAGTGAAGCTTCTCACTATTATGAAAGCAGTGGATGAAATGCACTCATTGCGGGATTTCATGCAAGATTAAAAATACAGATATTAATCTTTCAAAAGATTTGAAAAATAAGTCTCAGCAGCACAAGCTTCTGCTTTTAACGCACCTTAATTATTTAGGCAATGTACTGGCAAAACACATCATGGGCTGCAGCATCCAGCACCAGCCAAAACAGCAGCTACAACTTCCCAAAGAAAGAGAACAGCAGCTGTGATCAGTGCACATCTGGAGACTGTTCTCAGGCCACGTCACCTGAATAGCAGAGATGGCTTTCCACAAAGAAACACCACCTTCAATGAGACCAGCATATGACCTAGAGGTCAAGTCAGCTTAAGCCAGTTAAATATTGAAGTGCAATCACAGCATCACTTTTTGTGGAAGAAAAGATGGACACTACCACACACTCAGCTTTTGATCCCCAGCTGAACTGGAAAAGTGCATCTTAGTGGAGAGTTGTATCAGAGGAGACCCAGGGCCTCTCAAGGGAAGTGTTTGGGATGGCTCTACCTCACTTGCACAGATGTGGAGTTTTATGGCTACTGGAAGTGAAGCACCCTATTGTTACGATGCCAGTAAGGACCCCAGGTAATTTTCCGGGACTAAAATAAAGGTTCACGACACCAGACCATGGTGTCTGTACTATCCCTACAGAATTTCTGGAGGGCCACGTGTGCCATCCTTCTCCCTGCCTGACACACTGGGAAGATCACATCCAAACTGGAGACTGCATCTGCAGGAAGGACAGCAGCCAAGACCTCTCTCTCCAGCCTGGCACCCGGCTACCTCAGCAAGGCTTCTCCCAAGCAGCCACAGGATCACAGCTCCTCGGGAAGCTGCCCCTCCATTCCTGCCTGGCTTCACTGCTGGAGTCTCACCAGCGGCTGCTGAGGCCACTGCTCGTCTCTAGCAAGAGCTGCCACAGCTGTGCTGCTCCACTATCTCTTATTTCAGGCTGTATTTACACCCATGATGTTCGATCCTGCAGGTCCAGCAAGGACCTTTCTCGATCACACCTTGAGTAGCCCATTCCAGTGGCCGCTCTGGAAGAGACACGCACGCTCTGGACCCACAGCTGCTCCTCACCAGCTCAGAGGCACCTCTGCCTTCCCACCCTCCCCACGGTTTGGAAGTTTCCCTCTATTCCTCGAAAGTCTTTAGGAACCAGAGAGCAGCTTTGCTGCTGGCAAAGTATCAGAAAATCCCCAATTTCAGAGGATTACAGCAAACATCCCGTTCTCCCTGGCTACCCAGGCAGAATTACAGAGAGCAGGGACTGCAGAACTGTGGGAACACCAACAGCCTGGATCAACACTGGCATCCCTGGGCTGCTCTTAGCCAAGAGCTGCACTTCACTAATCCCTACTGTAATCCTCACAAGGCTCAGGAAAGTTTTGGTGTCACAGCCAGCACAACCATAGGACCTCTGCAAGCTGTTATTACCCTCAGCATTGTACTGAAGTATTAAGGAAGAAAACCCATCCAAAGGTCTACTCACTGATATGAGTGCTGAGTGGTCATTAAAAAAACAAAGCTTTTTAAAAAAAGAGCAATTCATTTTAATCGTCTAAGCTCCAAGATTAAATTTCCTTTTTTAGCTGTAGTGTCAATTATGAGTATGAATAGCCCCATTCACTTCCAAAATCACCCCAAGTACTGTACACACTTAGTCTAAACAAACGGAGTGACAGATTGTGTCAGTTTATTTTGCAGCGCTGAACTTCAAGAAATCCAAACCTTGAAATTCTTTAGAAACTTCGAAAGTGGATGACTAATCCTATAACCACAAAGACAAGTTATTTCACTGCTATTCTTTTTTCAGTAACTGAATTACAAACCAAGCTAAAAGGTCAGCCTGTCTGGACAAGAAAGCAAAAAAAAAAAAGTGCAAAAAAAGGAGTACCATTTGCTTTTAAAAAGCATTTGCTCGCCAGAGGTTTGATTAAATAAGACCAGCAGGGTTTTTTTCCTTCTCTAAGTGATTATGATTTAATTTTCTTAAGTAAGAGTACAAAAATACCTCTGAACATACTAAAATAAATCATGTCATTAGGCCACAAGGATCTGGCTAGCTGCACAACTCAACTATAAAAAGTACAGAGCTGACCATCGTGGGGTTTTTCTCTTTTTTTTAAGAAGAGCAATCTGTCAGAAAATGCTGATTCCTTTAAATCAAACAGAATTTTTTTTACAAATCTGAGAAGTTTAACTAAGTTCTTCTGGGAAGGGTACATATGTCCATAACAGAGCTTCCCTCCAATCCCAGGTACTCTTCACCCCTCTCTCCCTTGCTCCTAAGGGTTCTGCTTGCTGGAAGGTTAACAGTTAATTTCTTTATTCAGGATCACTTATCCTGAATAAAGCAGAACAACTGAAGAAGTGAGAATACCTGAACTCAGAGTGATTCATTCACACAACATTGCTCAGTACGAAACACAAACGGAACTGAAGAGGTAACCAATTAATTAACACTGCATCAGTACTTGAATACAGCCTTTATTAATGATGTGGGGTAAGAAACATCATTAACATATCTGAAGACTTCACACACTCCAATCTGCAAGGCACAGTGAAGGCTTAAAACACACAGTTTCAGTTTCAAAGGCTTGAGACTACATCATCCATGGCAAGTAGCCATTACAGGTTTAAATAACTTGGGCCTATTTATCTTAACACTTGAGAGTATTGAACTTTATTCAACAAACATTTTTGAGTCCTAGTCTCCCATTTTATTTCCAGCTCCGGGAAAGCTGCTCAAAGGGGTTTGTTTCCAGGAAGGCCCCACCTTGTCTACCCAAAAGTGAGGCTTATTACAAAACCTTGGTCCAACGCTGCTCTGCCTCCCCTCCTTCACTGAGGGAAAGGAGGAAACAGCTGCAACGTGAAGGCAAAGGAGACAGGAGAGAGAATTAAAAGCTTTCTGAGGAAAGATTGAATTACAGAGATTTCCAGGGCATTCTGAAAAAATGAATAGCTGCATGTCCATGCAGTTGTCTTATTTAAAACTGGGGGCATGTGTTTAATATTTAAGAGGCAAATACTTTTTGGGACAGCCCCTAAGTGAACCATGTCCGCTAAATCCATCTCGAATGAACCTGCACAAATCACTATGAAAGGTTTCCCCAGCTGCTCACTATTACTTGGGTATCCATTTATAATGATCCTGCATGATGGCAGGACACAAACCTAGAAGGAATTAAACACTTAATTTCCGAATAATATTCCTTTCAGACTGTATCAGTCTATAGGTATTAAGCTGCTCTTTCTCCCTCTTCCTGAAGGTCAAAGCTTTGATTATAATCATAAAACGGTTTGGGTTGGAAGGGACCTTAAAGATCCCCCAGTCCCCCCCCTGCCATGGGCAGGGACACCTTCCACTGTCCCAGGGTGCTCCAAGCCCCATCCAGCCTGGCCTTGGACACTGCCAGGGATCCAGGGACAGCCCCAGCTTCTCTGGGCACCCTGTGCCAGGGCCTCAGCACCCTCACAGGGAAGGATTTCACCCCAATATCTGATCTAAGACACCCCAAAGTTACACACACCAATTACGCTGGCAGCAAGCAACGCCTCGATTTTTCTGCAGGCTTTAAAGTAATACAAGGAGAGGCTGCACAAGGTCAAATGCACCAGGTCCAGCAGTCAGAGCTGAGATAACTTTGCTCCTCTCACAGTTCATCATTTCAGGCCCTTGTCCAGATGAGACCCTGCCCACTGGAAAGTGTTCACAGAGGCCTGACGGAGGCTTCATCCCCCGGCTTTTCCAGATGGCCCAGACTCCATTCCCCAAGAGGCAATCCAGAGCAGCTACAACAGACTCTCCATGAAAAGAGTCTCCAAAAGGAGCCCTTTTTGCTACAGATGAGAAAAACCTGGACAGGCTTGTCTTTTTAAGCTACATTACCCTTTACAAACATTTGTACTGACAGATGAGCTGGAAGAAGATTTCAGAAGCATTTCAAATAGATCTCGTTTCAGCAGCAGTGTTCTTTCTTTAAGGGAGATGCTGTGCCAAGAACACATCCAGCCCTGAAAACACATCTCAAGGCATAACAAAGCTCAAACAGGTTTTCTAAAGAATTCAGTGTGCTCAGAGAGTATTTTTCCAGCATCACACCTTCAATTACTAATTCCTCTCCCCTTTCTCCCAAAGCAGAAATGCATTTTGCAGCCTGACCTTAACCACGCAGCAGCACTGGAACAAACCCAATGATCACAGACCCAGGATGAAGTTCTGTTAGTTACTCAGTTCATCTGCAAAACTTTCAGTCAATGTCTTAGCAGATTAAATCTACAGTAGGCAAGGGGCCTCAAAGATAGTCCAGGACGCTGAATTTACAAGTCTGAGCACTCTGATATGAAGTCGATTTCAGGTTACATTATTTCAGTCTCCATTAAGGGCTATGACCTAAGCAATTCAACACAAACTACAGCAACTCATTTTACTTCCCACTCACTGTAGGTTTCATCTAAAAGCCTCATGTCACAGAAGGCCCGCTATATACAAAAATATAGCAAAAAATGAAAATTTGACAGCGAGTTGTGGCAGTAAGTGCTTTGCAATCAATGTCAGTTTGCACCAAAGTGAAAGCAGGTGGTGAGCAATGACCCTGTTACCAAATGGAAGAGAGCAGGAATCTATTCTCTTCCCCAGCAGATACAAGAGTGACGTCTCTGAAGCACCTCTTTCAATTTTAAATACCGCTAGCAAATTTTAAAACCAAATGCGGTATTTTCTTTTGTTGTTGTTGTTTGTTGTTAGAAAGGGAGTTTGGAAAGGTTTATAAAACCTACGTACGCAGAACCCGCTGTGAATCACACTGGTGGTTTGACACAGCCACGAATCCGATGAGGTTTGCAGTGAGGTTCAGAGTCTCTTCCTCATGCAAATGTTACAGAAGATTCAAGACCACTTAACAAACAATGAAAGAGAGAAGCAGGCTGCTCCTGGGCTTATTTTTATAAAGATTGTTTTGACTACGAGGTGACAGAATGAACCATTTGTCCTTAATAAAGATGTCACAAGTTATAAGTATTTGCTGGGAAGAACGCACTAAATATGCTGGAAAGGTAATGCTTAAAAGAGACATAAACAATTAACAGAGCTTTAAAAATTCTTGGCAGAAGGCTGAAGAGAAAAAAAAAAAGGAAATCCATTCAAGGGATGTCGATGTTATGAATCAAGACAGGTGACATTTAAAACCAATGAATAAAACATCACAAAAACCCATCTCTTTTTGCAAATCATACTTCACAGTGGAACTACATCTAGGTAATACACTTCAAGATACTCCTCAATAAGCAGGAGATACCATGGGGGTAAAATTCAGGTTTGAAAGTGAATAGTTGTCTCTCCTAGACTGCCTTCTGTTGTCAGAAAAACAGACCTTTTATTTGTTTTCCTCCCTCCCACCACAAAAAAAAAAAAAAAATTGTAGCCTTAATGCTCTCCCACAGAAAGAAATCTTTATTTTAGATTCAGCACAGCAGAAACAAGTATCTCAAGTTTTCTTGCTGCCCAACCAGGAATCTGCCCTAGTTCCACAGGACCTAGACAGAGATATCCATCAGCCATCCCAGACCTGGCTTTATCTCTCAAACTGATGAATGCCCTGGCAAATAAGTTCACTTTATGTTCAAAGTAAGACTATTGGAAGAAATCAGTGCCTGAGAAGTAATTTTTATTCCAGTCACCACTGGGAAAAAGGAGAGTTCATGATAGATGAAGGGAAGAAACATTTGGACAGAGAAATCCCTGAAGATTCACTCAGAGTGTTTCGTTTAGTCTTCGAAAAAGGTTACTGAAAAAAGCTCTACTTTAACCAAACTTTTTTCTTCTTCTACACAAAACTATACATATTTAAATGAATTTTTTGAACAATCAATCTTCATTCATCACACAAGGGTCAGAGAAACTTGCTCTCTTAGAAAATAAAGAATGCAATCTAAGTTTCATAATAATTCAGTAGAAGTCACAAGATTATTTGATTTTCAGTAATGACATTTAACTGACCTACAAATGTGCACACTCTAATACAGCTTTTTTTTTTTTTTTATTCCTGTCCAAGCAGACAGACTTTCTGGTGTCTTACTAACCAACTCAAATTATTCACTTGAGTAATTTGGCTGGGAGAAAGGAGGAACAGAAAGATTAGTGCAGAAGCCTGTACCTGACACCTTTACCAAGCTGTTTAAAAGGCAGAAGTAAAAAGAAGATAAACCTAAGAGGATCATAGCAAAGCCAGGAAACACTATAAAATGATAAATTATACAAAGTCACACACCAGCAGCTTACCCATATAATGCAAGCATTCCTAGCATCTGCCCTAACCCTGTATCCTCAGCATGCCTTCTTCCTACTGCTAGCAAAGACCCAAAGACCAATTCCAACAAAATAAGAGCCAATTATTCAGTCTGCCATCATTTTCAAAGCTGGCAACTGCACAGAAAAGACTCTCAAGTTTTTAATCGATTGAACTTTTAAAAGGACAAAAGGTAGTAAAGCTATAAAGCATCAATATTAGATTGCTAACAAATGCTATCCAAATGGATGTTCAGAGAAACCAAAGACGTTGAATGTTCCAGGTACTGGCCGACAACGAGCTGTTCACAAGACAAATGACACCTTCACGGACAGAATACAATAAATTAGAGACTCTGGCCATTGTAAAGCAGCGTGTGTTTACTGTTATTGATAAGCAATAAATCACCTGCCCTCCAACAGTTCCTCCCCATAAATCACTTCCAGTGAAAGAAACAGAGGGTTCCAGGATGCAGCCTTTCCTCAGCATGGCCCGAGCTGGGAGAGGGAATGTGCCGTGCCGAGCGATGCCCACGTTAACTGCAGCTGTTCCACAGGGAGCAGCAGGAGCTGTGATTCCCTGCACCCGAGGCTCCAGCTGTGACCGTGGCCGGGTTGTGCCAGGCTGGGCAGCACCCGGTGCTCCAGAGGGCATCCTCACTGCCCTTCCCTGGCCCGGGCCCCAGCCCACCGCCATCCCTCGTGGCCGGATCCTCCCTGCCTGGACCACACCTGGCACGCACGAGCAGACTCTGATCTGCGGGCACTGCCAGGCTGCTGTCTACCCATAAAATATATAATGAAACACATACAAAAAAGACACCATCATCCTAATGCTCTGACAGCCTTGCTCTGAAAGAATTCAGCTTTCTAGACACTTTTCAGCAACTTCAATTTCTTGCCATCACACCAATACCTAATTTGTCTAACTGGAAGGAAACAGATTCACGTTCACGTTTTCACTGCAAACAAACAGCCTGCGGTTCAGGCTGAACAAGCTGAAGACACCATTAGACCAACACATTTTCCTTTTCTGCTGGTAAAGATACCAGAAGTGGGTTTACTTATTTATTTTTAAAATCTGTTTCCAATGTAACGTGTTGAACTACTAAGTAAAAGCACAGAAACGAGGATGCGAATAGTAACAGAAAATTTCATTTTTCTTTACTACTTCAAGAAAAGGAATTATACCTTCAGTCAGGGAAGAGGAAGGTTTGCTTTTATCTACACTATACTTGTAAAAAAGAAAAATCTAAGCTGTTAAAAGCCCTGGCTAGAAGCTGCTTACAGACACACAGAGAAAATACCACAGTTTCCTATCAAATAATTATAAATGGACATACAGGTATTCAGCTATTTGAAGGAGACTGCAGTTGTGACACAAATTCTTGTAATGCAGGTAATTTAAGATCTCCAAAAGATGCAAATATACTTTTAGAAACTGGACTTAATTAAAATTCAAGTGTTTTCCTGATGTTTTGCTTCAACCACTTGCCAGACCATCGCTTTGTCTCTTATCTGAACAAACTGCAATTCCAAGCGTGAAATAGGTTTCTATTGTCCACTCCTTTGTCCCACTGGCTTGGTGAGCCAGCATCCAACTCCTACAGCTTCCAGTTCCAAGGAGCCCTGGGCAGGACTCAGGGCAAGCAAACAGAGCAGAGGCCGCAGTAAGAGGTGCACGAACACTTCCGAAATGAAGATGTCTCGTTTCAACACTGGTCCATTTTAAGGAGCACATTCCACAGAGAAGTCGCGTATGGACAGCAAAATTGTGGCCTGAGCACTTTGGAAGCAACAGGTCAAACAACTGGGAAGAGATCTACAGGTGGGGGAAGAGCTGGGTGTGATCCCACAACTCCTGCAACTCAGGGAAGCTCCCGCTCTGCCCATCCCCGACAGGCAGATCGTGGAGACCAGAACTGTTGCTTGCACCTGGGGGCTCTGCCTGTGCAGCCCTGACAAAAGTCGCAGCTGAGGAGCTCTTGCATTCTTCCTCCCAATTAGAGGCTTCCTGCTCATCCTTTTTTATTTTGCCCTGGAAAAATTTCCTAAGCCACAGCTCTACTGCTTGCAGGACAGCCTTCCCCAGCAGTAGAGAAACAGATGACACTGTGCACTGAGAAGTGATGAAGTCTGTTTTGGAACCCAGGGAAACCACAGCAATCTTTCCTATCCAAAGAAAATCCCATCAGCAGCCAGCAAGGCACCGCTCAGAGGGAGCTGAAAAGATGAGCTAACACAGAGAATGGCACTCACAGCATGGAAACAGAGCTGAAACACAGGTTCCCTCCCAGCAGGCTGCAGGGTGGTGGCACTGTGACCAAAGGCCACAGCAACAGCCACCTTCCACAGAAATATGAGAAACTGGCCATGTCTACTCCTTCCACTTCTGCAAAGCCTGACATTCCCAAGGGTGTATGCTAGTTTCATTTTTCTAAGGACAGAAGCTCTGCTCCAAAGTGTTTCTGCTTCAGTGAGAGAACCTGTGAATGCAGATCCTCTTCGTTCAGCCAAGGAGAGAGAAGGACGGACCCATATTAGGGCTGTTGGTAACTGCAGGAATGGGAAAGGTCTGACTCACCAAGACCTTGCAGATGCAAGCAAATCAAGGTTTTCCCAAAAGAAGCAGCATACTTCTCAGGAAAGAGACATAAGCCTTGGTTCTGGTTGTTATCTTCCTTCCCAGCACTGAGGCAGCAGGATGGAGCCCGGCAGTGCAGAAAACGATGAGGTCCTGCAGGGGAACGGCACTGCCTGCCCTTGGCAGCCCAGCTCCCTCCTGCTGCTACTCCAGGGCAGCACAGAGAGCAGCTACACACAGTGTAAAAGTGTCTGTACCAATTCAGCTCTCGACAGGCAGCCTTACACACGCAGGGAATGGTTGGCAGATACACAGGTGCTGGAATGAAAAAAAGCCTTGGAGCAGACAGCTCCAATTCTGTGAAGACTTGATGTACTGCAGTACTCTTGCCCTAATCCCTGTTAAAAGTTCATGTCCTACTTGACTTCACATCCAAAACGAGCCCACAGGATAGCAAAAATTCACTGATAAATGAAACAATTATGACTTAGAATTACAGCAGAACCTAAGCTCAACACTACAGATATTAAAAAACCCAGCAGTTGTATCACAATGGCAAAACTTGAGACTGTCTAGGGCTCAACTGCCACTGATTTTTGCCTGTGGAACCACACTCATTAAATAAAATTGAAAAGGTTTCAGTGCTGTCACAGCTCCCATAAGCCAGGAGTGGCTGGCACCTGCTAATTTGCTAACAAAACAGGCTTTCAATAAAAGGATTACTGATGTAATACAAAACATCCATGACTGGCTGATCCACAAATACGTGCTACAATAGGTTTGGCAACACTAAGAGCCTATCAAGCAGGGCCAGAATAAAAACAAGTGATTCTACTTTAGCCACAAGTGATATTAGAATACTGACCTGCTCACAGCAGTTAAAATGTTTTTAAAATAGGAATGAGCAAAGGGTTTGTTGTGTCTAAGGGCAGGAAACACTGCACAACTAATTTTCCTATATGTTACAGTACTACTGAAAGATTACAGTGAAAAAATGTAGGACATTGTCTAAACAAATCTTCTAGCATTATTAAGTCTGTGCAACAGCATGTGACTAATGTTCACAGGCAAAATTAAATTCAACTACAAAAATTCTGAGATCTGATTATGGCAATTAGGAATTATCCATACAGTGCAGCCTGCCCATTATCAGCCTACCCCTGCAGCAGTCTCCTGTTAAGAGTTTGTTATATTCTTCCTAAAAGCAAGAATTTTTGCCCATAATTAGTATTTTTCTCCCCGCATTAAATAAATCATAATGTTGTTGAAAACATTGTTTGCAGTCAATCAGGGCTTAAAAGACCCTTGCTCAAATGTGAGAAGGGATAAACATTAACAGCATCAGGCACTGACTAATTATTTAATAACAACTTCTACCTCTGAATTCCGAGGCTGGAAATACTTTTCTGGAAATACTCTGGATTAATGCCATCTCTGATCACAACCAGAGCACTGCCAGGGCATCACATTCAGGAGGAATGGAGATGATCACCTTTCAGAACAGGATCTCTGGGTTTTCAGCTCTGCAGTGGATGGGGCTGACTCAATCTAACCCTCATCTAACGTGACATTGCCATTGTGATATAAATAGTGTCTCATTTGCCTGCTTCAGAAGAACAATGTTAGTCAAGAAAAGGTCAAATGGTTTTGCCACAGGGAAAAAAAGAGAAAAAATCTTCTGTAATTTAATACTGCCCCTTTTCTTTTTTTTGGAAGACAGGAGACTCCAGGTGCTAGTCACACAGGAGGGAGAGGAATGCAGAAAAGAAGACAAGGCATATTTATCTAGTTTGCAGTAGCAGAAAGCAATAATATTTCAATCATTTCTTAAGGCCCAAAGGAACTAATATTTACCAGGCATCTCACTGATCTCATCTCTACTTGGAATGCTGCAAACTCTGTAGACAAAGGCTGCTCAAACCTGCCTGCTTTGACAATGCAGAAGTTATAGCTGCAGGCAGGTCTAGGACAGATGTACTGGATACAACTGATGAATGCCTTTTTTTTTTTCCTTATTACATTGATGCTTTCAATTAATAAATCGTTAATAAACATAACTTTTATCCATAGATAGCCATCAATTAGTCAATCAATTTTTAGCCAAGTGGGAAAAAATACATGATTTTAAGTCTTTGAATACATTATACAACATGAGCTTGCTACTAAGCCTCAGATAAGGGCTATACAAACACCCATGTTATTTATTAAGGCTGCTTTCAAGCAATTTTCTCATCCTACAGAAAAAAAAAGTAGCTCTGTTCCAAAATTTACATGCAAGGCAGGCTGGTATATTCATACACAACTGAACTAGAGAAACACATAGAGCTGGGAAGTGAAATTTCTACAAATTATTTCACAAGGGTGACCCAAAGGCCGATTTATTGCTCGCTTTTGTTGCTTCCAGCACACTGGGAATGTGTGCACATGGCAGTGCTGCAGTCCTAATGGAAATCAGCAAACAGGGTCACGCGTGGCACAAGAGTTGCTTTTCACGTTCTAAAAATATTTGTGGGTCCTGTTTGCTGGAAAGGCAGCGACCTTTGCTTGTGCTGCCTGTGCTGGCTGGGCGTCCCCTGCACCTCCAGCTCCCAGGGCATCCCACTCAGAGCAAACACACCGCTAAACTTGTTATCAACCAAATTAGAAAGTAAAATAATTACAGCAAATTTCCCCCTGGGCCACCCTCTGCAGACTACAAAAGACTCTGAAGATACTCTGAGGCAGCCCATCTCTCCTGGGAAACGCCACGCGCTGAAAAACAATTGTTTATCATCGAATTAAGGTACAGCATGAGGTGAATGAGATAAATGAAGTATCTGACTCGACTGGAATCGTGTGCTGGGCCCAGGCCCTGCCAGACACAGGCAGCCTGTGGGTTATTTTTGCACAAAACGTGTTTATGCTGTGACTTTATGCCTCGAGACCGAAGATAATGCAGCGCAAAGGGCTACGAGGGAGGGAATGCAGGAGGTCCCCCCTCAGCTATTCTTTGCAGCCTGAGTAAGAAAATAAGAAAAGCAGGAGCAAAGACAACAAAAAACCAGCAGTAAATCTATACAACCTATAGAAATAGAATGAAAAGCTCCAGCTGTTATTCCAGCCTTGAAGGGAGGCATCTCCTCGAGTCACGAACAGCAGCGGGATTTTGCTTGGCACACTTTGTGAAGGTGGAGTGAATCCCAGCAGCTACTGCCAGAGAGCCAGCCCGAGCCACGGGCAGCACGGACAGGCAGCGAGAGGGCTGAACAAAAAGTGCTCGCAGTGAAAGATCACCGAAGAAAAACGCGGAGGGAACGCTGTTACTGTTCTGCTGGCTCTTTGAAACCAAACGTGGAATTTTACATCCTCACGCACACACACAAAATTAAATCGAGTTTGTGACTAACAGCTCTTTCTTTGAACTTCTGAAAAGTTCCTGAAAATTCTGGGCATGTCAGCCTTAGTAAGGAAGAATGAAAATAAGGATTTGAAAAGAAAAATGAAGACTGGCTGGACGTTTATATAATAAAACAAAATCCAGAGACAAAGCTTGAGAAAAACAGGGAAATTCAATGGTTCTAACGCTGCTCTTTGTCAAACAGTACACATTGAGGATTTGCATTTTCCAACTGCCGTCTGGAATTTTTTTTTTAAATTTTAAATGCGTAATGGGGAACTAAAGCAAGACAGCTCATACCTTCATGTCCTCAGGCTTTTCTGTTCCTTTGTTTGCTTTTAAACAAGGAACGTTTACAGATAATGACTGGCTATGAGTACTGAGAAATAAATAAAGAAAACCAGTTTTTCAAAATGCCCCATCCAAATGCATTAGCAAACTTCCTCAAGTTTCCATTAGTCTGTCAAAACAAGAAATAATCTCATGGCAGCTGACTAAAATTCTTAAAGATTGTCACACTGATTGAATTTCAAAGTATAGACTTACAAATTCGTAGTCTCCATCCTGTGGTACTTTCCAATCAGATGAATTTTTTGTCTGGCCAGACACATTCTTCCCAAAGCTATTGATTTGATTCTCCTTCTCCTTCTGTTCAAAGTATTCAAGGAATGATGGTCTGGCTGGCTGCATCGTTTCATCCCTCCCTGGAAATATTAAAAATAATAAAAAAATAGTTGTTTTGAAAAATACAGTTTTAGTTATACAGCCCTACCTCATGCCCGAAAGTGATTTTATTTTTTTAGCACACACTAAATCACATAGTACTGCTGAAGTACTTCCTAAAATACTATTTTCCAGCAGCTTTTCCATCATGAAACTGACTGCACAGTGAGAGAAGTGGAGAGAAAAAGCTTAAAGCCCAGCACAGAAGTGATTACAATGCTGGAGGCCTTGGCCTCTAGACCTGCAATCCATCCCTGACAGCACACTCCAGGTGACCAACTGCATGCTCTGAATGCCAGAACTGAGCAGCTGCTGGCCAGACAGGCTGGGCTTTTTCATCCCAGCCGGGTTCCATGCACTGCAAAACAAGCAAGCTTCAAAAATAAACAGTCCTGTTTTACGAGCAGAAACTCACCTTTGTATTTGTGAACAGAATGGGACAGAAATGAGGCTTTCAAAGACCACAGACACCTTATAAATACCACACAATTTGCCTTGGGTAGAAGTGGTCAAGTTTTCGATATTGTTTGGGTAGAAAAGCTTATTTAGTTTGCAAAACTTCTTTTTTTTTTTCTAAACGGTCAGTAGGTGTTCAAGTTTACTGCCCTAGTTTTCTTTTTGTAAATTAGTTCTTCTGAACTGACTTTCTTAGTGGAAGAAAGGCTTAGATTTAGAGTCAAACAAGCCAGATATATAGATTAATCATTCTATTCTAGGCTGTAATTAAGAAACTTGGGGTAGTAAGAAATGGGAGGGCGGCTTCATTTGTAGGGTGATGACAGCACACTAAGGAAGGAAGTGATGAAATGTGAGAGGATGGAAATGCTGATTCCTAACACAGACAGCAAAAAAAGCCAACACAGGAAGAAAACATGAAATTTAACTTCACAGCAAGTCAAGGTTACAAGGCTTCCAGCATCCCCAAGGGAAGGTTTCTTCAGTAGTGCAACCAGTCCAGCACCAGATGCTGCCCAGGCTCTGCACACCTCAACTGGCCTGTCCTGAGTTACAGCACAGCTAACTCCTTGAGAAGAGTCTCAATCCAAACCAAGAGGCAGGCTTGCACAGCAAACAGGCTTGAACACGGCTGCAGCACGGGACCACGAGAGCTGCAGACACAGCTCACAGCTTAATGCCCCTGCTCTGCTCTTGATGATGAAATGCTCCACCAGAACCTGCGAGCATCCTGGAAGCGTGCACTGTAACTCACTAAATGGTTTTGTTCTGTAACACAAAGTTCTCCAGAATAAGTTACTCATACTTGAAACATATGTTTTAGGTGATGCAGAAACCATAATTTTCAGAAAGCAGGATGAGGACTGGAGTTAACAGCAAATGGCATCAGAACAGCCTAAGCCTGGACTGCGGAAATAAGTTCAGGGCTGAACGCCATACGTTTGAAATAAATATAATCTGTCAGGCAGGCAACCAACCAAGAGTTTAGAGCTTCAAACAAGCACACAGGGGATGTCCTGTGATGGGTTGGCAGGGTCTGTGTAATGCAGAGACTCTCCCACAAGAATCTGTGCAGAAGGCAGGCTGTCACAAAACAGTCCTCTCTAAGGACATTCAGCAGTGCCTTCCTCTTGAAAAAATATTAGCTGCTCTGGAAACTCATTAAGATTTAATCACAGAATATTATTCTTGCATATAAAATTGCCACCCAGTGATCCAGAACTTCCCTGGCAGACTCAGATCCTCAGGGAAGGGGACGAATTCCTTGGTCAGCTAAAAGATACTCCAGGAAATTATTTGTCTATAGACACGTTAAATACGGAACAAATTTCTACAAAGTATGAGAAATCCTGGCAGGATATTTGGGTTGTGATGCTGAGAGAAGTGTGATTCTGCACAGCCCTAAATGTCATGATGCATTTTGAAAAAGCCCTGCATCGTTCTGCCTCTCCAGGGCCAGCTAAAAGCTCAAGCATGAACTGAAGTGCTGATACTTTTGCACCATGATAACTGGAGCAAAGACAAATTATTACACCCCTGGCAGTACTTCCCCTTTTTAAAAAAACAAAACTAAAAAACTCATCATACATAATTAGATCAAGAAAGACACCTTCAGACCAGCAGCGTGAAGGTCAGGCAGGGAACACGTCTGCGAAGTGGAGAACAGATTTGCTGTTGGGAATAATTACTGAAATACAATCACAATCCAATTACTGCTGAGTGATAAAACATTTATTTAGAATGAAGTAAACACACCCCTTGTACTCTGCTGCAGCTCAGCCTGCTTGAAGCAGGAGGTAAGTTATTATGGACAATCACGGCAATGTTTAACACTAAGTAATTTTGTAGAAGGAGAGGAATTCATAACTAGCCAGGCTAATCTATACACAGCTCACTGACAGCCAGCCTGGGTCTCAGTAATTCAGACTTCCTAGGGGGGAAAAAAAAGAAAATCTAAATTATGTTTTTATTCTGTTTTGAAAATTACTGTTTGCAGCAGAGACTGTGAAAGCAAATGTTTCACTCCAGTGACATTGGCTTATTCAGTTCTTTTCTATTTACTTTTTAAAAAACTGTTCACTCAAAACAGAGCTTAATTCAGAGTGTCAGTTAAAATAATCCTGCTCATTTCCTCACATCTTGTGTTTTACCAAGAACTGCAGTTATTTGCACTTGGCAGAAGAGATTTGCAGAGTCCCACCTCTCCAGTGTGCCCAGGTCCCTCTGGATGGCATCCCTTCCCTCCAGCACGTCACTGCACCACACAGCTCAGTGCTGTCGGTGACAAAAGGAACAACAGGGAAAATTACGCACCTATAGAAGATTTTCTTGCTGCCCTTGATGTCCCTGGCCATATTTAATTCTATCAGGGTTTTAGCTTTCCTAACCTGATCCCTGGCTTGGACAATCTCTTTGTATTTCTCCAAGGCTACCTGTCCTTGCTTCCAGCCTCTGCAGGCTTCCTTTTTGTGGCTGAGTTTGTCCAGGAATCCCTTGCCCATCCATGCAGGCCTCATGGCATTTTTGCCTGATGTTCCCTTTGTCAGGGTGCACTGCTCCTGAGCTTGGAGGAGGTTAGCCTTGGATACGAACCAGCTTTTTTGGGCCCCTTTTCCCTCCATGACTTTATCCCATGATACTCTACCAAGCTTATTCCTGTAGAGGCCAAAATCTGCTCTCCTGAAGCACAGGACAATGAACTTTCTGTGTGACTCCCTGACTCTCCCAGTGAGAGGACGAGGGGAACTGAACTGCAGCACAGGGTGACTCAAGGGTGACACGAGGAAGAAAGTTGCACAACGGGGATGGTTGTGCAACAGAATGGGACTGGAGGGACTTTGCAAGGCCTCGAGCAACCAGATCTGACATTGCACTTGTCCCATTCCAGGGACAGCTGCACACAGGGAATCACACGGATGAGCGCCAGAGCTCCCTGCCCACCCAAGTGCTTTTGTGGCACACACCCTTCACACCCACCGTCAGACACCTCCAGCCCTGCAGTCACCTCAGGCCTTGCAAACACCAGCAACATTTAGTCACCGATTTTAGTACGTTTAGTCACCAATTTTAGTACATTTAGTCACCAATTTTAGTACATTTCCACTCATCAACATATAACACTGCATCTCGGTGTTGCTTTGTTTTTTAACTGATATAAAGCAGAGATTGCTATCTGACAAAAAAATGGGAAAAGACGGTAATATGAAAGGAGAAGTAGCTGTGATGCAGATCTAAGATAGCTGAAATTTTAGTTGCTGCTGTGATCTCTGTAGGGGTGTGGATGCAGCAAGACTGACAGAAGCGCTGCCGGAGACAGAAAGACGTCACACCAAAATCAGTTATCATCCCAGCACGACCGAATTCCTTTTCGTCAGTCTTAGCACTTAACAGCAGTGTCATCTTTCCAAAGATGACCTGCTATTAATTCAACACAAGAGTCATACCGTTATATCTTTAAAATTTTGATAACAGGCAGCTGAAGACAAAAATCGATCAGTGCTATTTGCAGAAGCAGATGCTGCTGAAAGATGACACCGCACCAAACGTGTCTGTGCCAAAAAGCATTTAACTTCCTAATTTTATAGGGTTAGACTAGAATATGAACATTTGACAGAAAGTGAGATCACAACTGTGGTAGAGAAGAGCCTTTTATGAGAAGGTCACCCTGCGGTGACAAGAAAGGCTTCACTGTTGCATCTATTTTGGAATCTAAAGAGTTGCTTATAAAGATGAGCCATGAGAGCTCCCTGGAGCCATTAAAGGTCTATCATTTAGATATGCAGTCATCTTTTAGGAGCTATATTAATTACACAAATGGAGCACCACAGCTCTGCTGGGGCTGGTCCAACTGACTGCAGAATTGCAGGTTCAGAGTGGCTGTGCAGAGCCACAGGCGCTGGGAGGGCCGCTCAGAGCTCAGCCTGCGTCCTGTGAGGAGCAGAAGCCCTCCACTGAAAACTCACAGGTGCTGCCTGGTTTTAAAGTCATGTTTAAAAAGTGCAAGAACATCAGTACAGTTGTGCGTGAGAACAGAAAAAGGGGTGAAACCAGTGAGTCCAAAGGCAGAGAATGCTGTAAGTTGGGCACAACAAATATCCCTGTAAACTTCAATTTCTGTGTTATCCTTCAGCACTGGGAAGCCATGTCCAACTGCACGTGGTAGTGTGCAAGCTGGGACAGCCCCTCTCCAAGCACAAAGAGCCCAGACAAGGCAAAAGACAACTGACAGGTACAGGCAGGGCTCTGCAAGAAGCCAGCACTGGATCCTCTGCTCTGCCAGGCTACAGCAAGGGCGAGGTGTAAGGAAAAAACTGAACAACCATCTGCTCCTTTCCAAAAAATGTCACCTGTCTGAACAGTTGAGGGAATGGAACGGGTCAGTCTTAGGGGCTGACTGCAGCATACAGACCACCTCACATGAAGCAAAAGATGACAAAGAAGGTGTGGAGAGCCTCCAAGTCATTTGCATTTCCATATGATGCTGCAGAGAAAGCAAATGATAAAGAAGAAACAGCCCAGTCAATCAAACCAGCAAGAGATTTACTTTTCATTCCCAGCAGTAAAGAATATCCATCAAACCAGATCATCTGCTAGCATCTAGTCCCAGAAATCAGGAGACCCATTTCATTGATTTTGTCAAATTAGCTCTCACAATTTGAAAATTTTCAGAAGCTCAAGAGCTTCAAAGGACGCTTTCAAAAAGAAAGGGAGATTTACAAAGTCCTTCTATCTCTCTGAACAGGCTTGCTGAGCAATGAAACTAAAATTTCTGCTTTTCCCTAAAATTATTCTTCTCTACTCAAACTTGACATCAGAAGAATCCTGGTTTTATTATTCTTTCCTCTTGAAAGGGATTGCTAAGGTCTACCTAGGGTGAATATTCTGGAGTCACAAAGCTTGTCATGACAGCGAGAGTAAGATAACCTCAGGAACACATTTTGTGTGCACTTTACTCAAACCAGTTTATACAGTTAATACTTAAATACCTGTTCTTGAAGACACAATGATTAGATTTCCTCCCTATAGCACAAAAACTGGAGCTGGAGTTATGACAGGGAACAGTCAGGAGATAGTGCTACTAATTAATTTACAATGAAGCTGACGTAAATCAACAACAATGAAGTGATCAATTACCACGTTAGTGATTTCGAACTAAAACGTGATCCCTGGTACACGTAGGTGTATTTGTCAAAAATTCAGAAGCTGCAATCTCTACAAAGCCTTAGTCCTCATTAGTCTCAGCAAGCTGCTGCTTTATATTCAATTATGCAACTTTAAGACTGAAAATACATATTTAGGATGCACAAAAAAGTGCCTGATGGTCATGTGTAAGCAACACTTCATTAATATTACATTTCAAACTGAATTGCAATTTTATTTGCTTTGGGCTATTTTTTAGAGATCACAGATGAACTTTAACAGCTGGACAGCATAATTTGTACAGTCTGAAGAGGACTGAGTCATTTTAAGCAGCAGGGCAGAGAGATGTCAAATTATTCAACCAGAGTGAAAACTGCTCCATCATTAATAAGTTCATCCCATAGCAAGAGGAGCTGCAATTTCCTCATATTAAAAGCAGAACACGTAACACTTTTTATCTCTTTATGAGGACAAGTCTCCCCATAATTATGGCCTATCTCAAATTAAATCAAAGCAAAACACTGCCAACAGGTTCTGCTATTAATAAGAAACTCCTAAAGGAACATAAAAATCAACCTAAATCTCTTAATGAATAAGGTGTGAAAGACATCTAAGGAGAAGAGCACCAACACACCCAAAGCTGTAACATCTATAGTGAGAACCCTTCCAAAAATAGGGGAGGAAATCCTCACAGTAATTGAAGGTGCTTAAGACCAGGCTACCTCCTTTGATATCTCTTTCGCTTTAAATCTCAGACGTGGTTATAAATATAGAGCAGCTTTCTTCCTCCAGCACAGATTTTCAGTGGACACCTCGTGTCTTTCACCTCATTAGCTTGAATTGCTAATTTAGTCCGGCAGCCACAGCACGTGACAGGCAGCGAGATGTGAAGGTGCATCGAGAAAGAAGTGAACATTTCCTATTCTGCATCCTCTGGCTCAGCTCCTGATAAATCTTAACGAGAAACAACCTCATCAGCAGGGATGTAGTCTTCACATCCAGCACCTGTGGGTAACAGCTCAGGCTCCCCAGATGGCACAGAACCAAGTAAGCACTTCCTAACTCCCCTTCTATTCACAAGCCAGAAACTCATTTGCTTATCTAGAGAGAACAGAAAACAACATTGCAATGAACATTTCTTTCCCCCGAAGCTTGAAAATCTGCTGGTAAAAACAAATTTGGTTTTGAACTTGCGCAATGAAGGAATTTAAGAGTTTATACTTTTTCTTATTCCTGCTTAGGAGTAAGGCTTTCTCAAGGGTTTATTTTGATCCAGTAGGGAGTGAGTTTATTCTTAGAAGAGACAGGTAGGCTACAGTTTGCCTGGATGTGCAAATGCACGAATGTGCATGGGACAGAGATGTACTTACTAAGTGATTTACTACTACTCTGCTTCTTGGTTGAGTCTCCTGAAGCACACTGCCTCCTGTACAGTGCTCAGGACCCTGTTAGCCACACCTCCCATCTTCTCCAAGAAAAATGCTTCTGTCCAGGAAAAAAAAAAAAAAAATCCCCTACTTTCTATCCCTCACCCTACTAAATACAGGAGTGATCAATAATAAACTGCTAAAACCAGCAAAAATAGCTCTGTTAAACACATACATCCTTTCTCCAATTTCAGCATCTCTGAAAATATAAACAAGATAATTAACTTTGTCTTAGCATTGAAGCTTTGTCAAATATGCAGGACAACCAAAGGTGGACAAGCATCCCACTCAGACCCTGGACTTCTCTTCGTGCTTCAGCCTGCACAGAGCCACTGTTTCAGTTACTAGGGCCAGTGTTCAAAAAGAAAAACAAAACACACAGCAAAAACCCCACAACAAAATGACAGCACACACAACTCCTCCCATCCCTCAGAGATGCTGTCTGCATGTTCGCACAGCTTAATACTCTTAAGTGAATTCTGCTTACGTCAAGCTCGCCGGCAAGGCTGCCATTAGAAGTCAAAAAGCAACAGGAACACTTCTCTGTGAAGATTTGTATTCTCCAAACCCCAAGAGTGGCAGCAGGATGATTCGTACAGTTCGAGAACAATTTAATCAATGTAGGAGTTTGTATAAGCAGCACGTTATTTAAGTGCACAATGCTGAGAGTGTTTTATGGCTCAGTTATGACTAAATGGACCAATTTGCTTTAAACACAGAACTGTACCACTGGACATTAATAACACTAAGTAGTGGGAAGCTGCTGCAAAGAGCTATTATTGTCTATGGAGAAAACCAGAGGCAAAACAAGCACCTTTGGCCAGTACCTTTGACGCACACATGATGTAAATCCCAACAAGACAAGGAATTATTCTCCACAGTAGCTGCATGAGCAATTTGGATAACGTGCCACTGCGCTGTTCTGGACAACTAATGATATCATCTATGGCTACCTCAGCTATACAGCAGTAATACTTTAGTCAATTACAATATTAATGCAATCACATAATCCTTCTGCCACCCATACTCATTCTGCTGCTCACGCTGCAGCTTTTACAGTCATTGCTTTACGTGAAAAATCTCAGGTTAATTCACGGGGAAAAAGTGTTTCCTGAGTCTTGGCAGAAATATTTCTCTGGCTTAGGTTTAAGTGTCACCCACTGGATGTCTCACACAGCCACCAAGATGACAAGCTTACTCTGAATTATTTTTCAAATAGGAAATTGCCAAGTCTGCATCTTAGCTCATTTAATTTGCTAATGAAGTCCAATTCCCCCTCAAAAGGGGAAATACTTTAAAATGACACAGCCATGCTTAGCAGTGTGGGCATGGCAAAGGCACAACAAACCCCAAACTGTGTAAGAAGGAAGCCTGGATTTTTTCATTTTAAACATTTACAGACTCTAAAGAATTTTTACCAGCACATTACATTATCAAGGTAGAGACAACAGCATTATTAAAGCTTCTGGTCTACCCCTGCACCACACACTGCACTGAATGTGTGCCACATGAACAAAAAACCCACACCCACAGTCCTTCCCCTGTCTCCAGATTCCTCATTCATCCCAACCCAAAGACCAGACAGCCCAACTCACACTACTGCTGGCAGTTCTGCATTCTCCAATATAATTCACCAATTAATTGATGCTTAAACAAGCAAGATGTACTTGAACAGAGAAAACAGGGCAGGCTCTAGTACGAGACAAGCTAGATCCAATTTCACTTGGATCTGATCGTATTGCAGTCTTCAAGGAAGGCAACATTATTATAAAATTATGCTCCACTCTTTATATCAAAGAGACAAATTCATGCCAAGATTCCACTATCTAAACAAGTACAGAAAGTAAAGCAGAAAAAGGAGGAGTAAAAGCATAAAGAGTAAAAAATGCTGCACTGTTTACTAGCAGTATATATTCTCTCATAGAAAAATTCAAAAAGAACACTTCCAGACATTAACAGCTCAAAAGTTATTCCAGCTCTCGAGCACAATGGAAATGTCTGTTATTACAAATCAGCGCTCATCTACAGTTCTCCAGCCACATTTAAAGTTTTCCTGCAATGGTTTAACTGCAATCCATAAGTAATCTTTCAGCAATCGATTTAGAAGTAAAATGTGTCGCAGCACAATTTAGTATCTGCGGTCCCAGGCAATCACTTGAGTGCTTTCAGAAAGTGTAACACAATGTCACAGTGACGTTTTTAATGCTGCCTGACTATTTATATTGAGTGCCCAGAATAAAGCCAAGCAAATGAAAGAATTTAAGCAAACACAATTACAGCTCAATTGACTGCAAAACAAAACTTCCCCTACAATGTAAAATACTGGAATTTAAGATTCCTCTGAGCCTAAGAAGTCACAAATTGATTTGTGCAAGAATCACTTTCAAGTCTACTGGAAGTTGTTCGCACTTTCAAGGCTATTGGAAGTTGTTTGCTAGAGATTTCTAAGACAATCCTATACATAAAACATTGAAATACGATGCTTTAAACACTTTTTACATTAAAAACAAATACAACCAAACAAAACACTAGTTAAGACACAGATTTATTTTTTTTAATTAGAAAGAAGGGCTAGAACACAACCGCAGAAACCTGCGGTTAAGAAGCCCAGGACACCTAGGGAAGCTATAATGCCATGTAAAAAAAAACCACAGAAGTTTTTTATTGACTTAAAAATAGGTTCTATTGTGAGTCATAACACAAAAAAATATATAGATGTCTTTAAAAATATGAATCAATGAAGCTCCTTCAAACTCAGTTGTTCCCAAACAGCATTATTACATTTATATTTAAGATTACAAAACACCACTTGCTCCAGAGGGTTCTGCAGCAGGCTGATGAGCTTTAGGGCTAAATCCATTTAACTGAATGTTATGAATATGTAAATGGCAAGCTAAAAAAACGGAGCTGCAGGCAATTCTCATGAAGGGCAAGCTGCTCAGAGACACTGCCTCGCATCCCCAAAACAAACTGAGAACCGCTCTGCGCAGCAGGCATTTCAGAGTTACACTACCAAGGAAGGAGGAGAAGAAGGTGTTAAGGAGAAGTTAACCATTTTCATTAACAGCAGATTTGCTGGCATGAAGCTACAAGCGGTCACAATGCAGCAGAACCCGCAGCAGAGAGCGGGTTCACTGGGCACCAGGGTGTGGAGCCCAGGGGCACGGGAGCGGTGCCTGTGTCACCACCTGCAGCCCCTGTGCCACGCACCCAGCTGGGAGCACCTTGCACAGCGGCAGCTGAACAACGGAGAGATTTCAGAAAGCCTGAAGTCTAAGGAGGGTTTAAGATAAAAACTCCCACTTTCCAGTCACGGAGATCTCGAGGTGCCGGAGCTTGTTGTGGAGCTCCCTCTTGAGGGTACAGGCTGCCCTGTGGTAAAGGCATCGCTGCATCCTCATAACTCATTCTGCCCAAAAACAGAGCGTGCCCTTGCAAAAGAGATACTATCAAAGGCATTTCATCGAGCCTCTGAACACCACTTCACAGACAGCACTAGGTGCTTTTGAGTTACAAGCACTGCAGTCTTAAAAGATAGCTAAAAAAGATAAGCACATGTCAAACACACAAGATAAACTCAAGAGGTGCTTTACTTACACAGTGCCGGCAGTGCAGGAGCACCAGACAGCAAAACCTCCTGTATTGTGAGCCATGAAATGGAACAATACACACTGATGATGAGAAACTAGCAGTGCTGTCTGTTGGTAAAGAAACTGCAGCTTCACCAGGTTTATTTAATACCATCAAAATGTCCCTTTCTTTGGATGACATTTTAGCTACTCTAAGCATCCATCCATCTCCTTGCTCGACTGACCTTGTTCCACCACACCATCATCTTTGTCGCCCCAAGCTGCAGCATGGACTGACACCTCTGGGTATTAATGTGCTGAATCATGTTTACCAAAGTTTGGAAAAATCTTCAAAGGGATTCTGCTGAAATTTCACGCTCAAACCCAACATCGTTCCACAAGCTTCAAAGGGCCCTGACAGGGAAGAAGCTTTCAACACAGAAATTCTTGAGGATTTTTCCAAACTCCTGGGAAGAATAGCTAAAGGCTCAATACCAGATGGCCAAGGAAATCTTTGGAAGCAGTGCCAGAGCCAAAAGAACAAGCCTTGCATGTGATGGCCATATTTGAGTACTGCTGAGCCCCCAGTCAGCACTTTCCCCAGTCCTAGAGCAAACAAACATCCAGGCTGGCCAGCTGAGTCATCCCTGACCACCTCTGCCTCAGGACTGTGAGGTTAACAAACCGGTGGGAATGGATTTCTGTGAGAATCCATAATTCAGAAAAGATTCCTTTTCTTGAAGTCATACTTTTCCAGGAAGGCTCTCCCTGCCATTTCTTTAATCAAAGAAACATTTTCAACCCTTTTTCCAGCTCAAGTTGTAAGGTCTTCCACAGACTATCAGTCACATAATTTTAAATCTTACATTCTCTGACAAGGCTTGTAGCTTTAGTGAGCTTTCCTGTTTTAGGGCAGAATGGATTTCAACTTGAATGTCTGAAACAGCAACACAGCTCACTCCGTTGTCCTCAGTGACTGCAGTAACACTGAAGAAACACACCAGTCTAGAGAGATGCCAACCCCTGCGTGTCCTGCTGGGCTTGAAGCCTGCAAGATATTTGTCATTTCATAAATCTGGCTCTTCACTGGATCCATCAATCTTAAACCAGACTTAACTGCTTTCAGATGCCAGCCTACAGCCAGACCATCACCTAAAGCAACACACATTTTGTGATTAACCCCTTGTTAGAGTCCCCCTCTACATTCTGTGTAAAAATACAAAACCAGCAAAAAAGAACTGACCAAAAAAAAAAATTACTAGCTAGAATCAGATCTTATTTGATTGACACAAAAGCTTGTGGAAATTGTGCACATTAGCTATACCAAGTGCAAGACTACAAAGCACGGCTTGAAACTTGGACCTAGAAAGGTTTCTCTACTGCCAGAGGGCACTGACCTAAGAGTTTTGGCTCCCTACAACCAAAAGACACAATAATCTACCAAAAATACCAAGGCAGGTTGGGAATACATATCATAGCCCACATTAAGATTTAATGTTCTAGAAGTCAGAGACATTTTCTTACTTTTCATGGTGCCCTCCTCCTCTTCCTCCTCTGTGTTGATGACCATTGTGCCCAGCTGGGACTCCAGGGTGCCATCGTGCTCTATCATGGTGTTGGCTCCATCACTCATGGTGTTCACAGCCCTGATTGTGCCAGTTTCATCTCCACTCGCCCTCACCATGGTGCCCGAATCCGTCTCATCCTCCTCCTGTTCAAACAGGCCACAGAGAGAGATTTTACTGACGGTGGTGAAGGCCCATGAAGAATGTCTGTATTTAAGGACACTGGCAAGTCACACTAATTCAGAGGTTTTTACAGACACACACAGAAGCGATGTTTGGTTTATGCACTCTGTTCTCTCCCTGTCATCTCCAAACAGGTAATGAAAACTAATGAATACTTTTCTGCCAGCACGATAAATAAGAAAACAGATAAATAATCAGCAGAAACTTCTCAGTGCAAGTTGTACCTCGTTCCTGAGCTGGTGAAGTGTCCGTAAGAGTAGATTAGAACACTCAGTGAGTCTTTAGTGCTTCTGTTCATGCTGGCAGTTCTGAGAGCTGACCCTAACCCATTGTCTCCAGTGGTACAGATCACTGAGGAGTCACCAGTTACTCGACACCACCAGGTCTAAGTCTGGAGAGCATGTGGCACATGGAAAGAAACCCCCCTCGTTCTACTTTTTTTCTGCTTTTAACGTTTAGGTAATTTTACTCGTTATAAACTTCAGTAGCACTGAAGAAAAATGAACTGCGTTTGCAAATCTTTAAAAAGGATTCAAGTAATTTAGCAAGGTTTGGTAACTTTTTTCAATGAAAATGACTTTTTATCTTTCCATTTGTTTAAAGGGACTAATAATAGAAGTTGGAATTCCTGCTGCCAAGGCTTAAGAGACTGACCCTGGAGGAAAACATAACCTCTTCAAACCAATTCTGGCAAAACAACTTCGTGGCAGAGAGTTATGTTAGCCAAAGGTGGCAGTTCCATCAGGTGGTGTGTGCTTCACTAAGTGTGTATTGTGACTAGGATTTCATGAAGAACAGGGTCAAGGATTTCCACAATCCCTTTGGTTTGTTGGAAATGTGGACCAGCTATCCAACTGCATGAACAGAAGTCCTTTCTAGGTTTACAGTAGATGAGATGCTCATGTTTGGTCCTCAGAATGTCTGACCACAGCCTTACTGATCTGTGTTAGAGGGAAAACACACAGGTATTGCACATCAAGCTGTAATACTCCATCTCAGTGTCATGGAAAGAGAGAAGTCACCTCTCCACATTCTGGTGTTCCACATGTTTTACCTGTTGTGTTGAAAGTGTCTATAAAATTTACTTCCCGACCTCAAAAACAACAGCAAGAGAGGAGAAAACTACACAAGATGTTAATAGAGTAAAAGTAATTTTGTGTGGAGTTGAGTGGGTGAGAGGAAGTAATAAATTTGTTAGCTACACATCATTTAACAAAGGACTACATTGGAAGTTTCCACAGCACTCGGGAAATGTTTGGGAAGCTTTTCTGCTAGCAGACACGGAGTAGAGAAGCTTCAGGAAAACACACACACCAACAGAGAGGACTCAACTCCACTACAGAGACACCACCTCTCAGCACTGTGACCCCAGATCAGTCAGAAATGACGAAGGGACGGCAAAGACAAAACTCAGGGTAGGGACAGTACTCGTAGAACTGACATCATGGCAGCATGACCAATGATGTTACACGGGATAAATATCCAGTCCTAGGCTGCAAAACCAGATGCACAATGTGTTCAGCACAGATACCGTGGCCCATGCTGTTCACGTGTCACCCCTGAACAGGGCTGCAATGCCTTGTGCTGCCCATTGCATTTATTCAGGCTGAAGCAGGCAGAGGCTCAAAAACCAGCTTTCAACATGCTTCCCAAATTCACATGCTGTAACCACTGAAACAAAGAGCCGAACCGAAATTCACAGCAAGCCCTGAACACTTCCCATGCCCTCACCTCAGGCTTCTGTCGGTTGCTCTTGTGTAGAAGAAAGTTTCTATAAGGGATGTTCTAAAGCACAATAGTAAAACAACACAACAGACTTATATCACAGTGCATCAGAGATGATATTATTATTCTGTATGAGGAGAGCACTCTAAGACCTGAATCCACAATGAAAATATTCTCACTACTGCATAAATAATATAATCCAACTGGGAAAATGTATCAAGCTGCATACAGTACTTTGTAGCCCTACTCAATCCCAGCTCTCAAGCTACACTGTAAGGTGAACTGTACCCCACACATGCTGCCCGTCCCACTCAAATACAGCTTGAGCAGGGACCAAGCATCAGGTTACACAGTCATAAAGCAGAAAACTCCAGAACTAAGTCAAATCCACTGGCAATTGGACAAAATATTACAAAAACAGAACCCAAAGTAGTTAAGTCTTATGAAAGGAGCAAGAGTTTGGACTTTGCACACTGCTGCTGTTAAATACTCACTGAATTTTCTTCATCCTCCTGATCGAGTTCACGCTGTTGCGCCTCTTGGCGTTTCAGCTTGATGTCCATTGCTTCATTAATCAGGTCCCGCAGAATCGATACTCCTTTGGCACTTTTAACAAATGGATGCTGAGAAACATTTTAAAAACAAATAAGCACGGCATCCAAAGCAGGATATAACAGTAAAACACTGTTACTGTGGCCTACTCCAAATCAAATTGAGGTTTAACTCAAAACGTTACTAAACCAAAGATCCAGTTCTTCTGTTTGGCACAGCAGGGACCCTCCAAACAAGATCATGCTCCAAGGGCACTGCTGATGTGAGACCTTGGGCTCATTCCCCTCTCGCAATGCTACTCACTTCTTTCCTTAGCTTAGCTGTCAAGAACCAATTACACAGACCATTACCATGCCTGGAACATTCTGAGCAATCACTTACATTTAGCCTGCCCTGCTCAGTGTTTTAAGAGACAGTTTCTTGGCAGTGCTGGTGGGAATCTGAAAGTAAAACAACAAATCCAAACCAAACCAGCAAACCAACAACAAATTCCAAAAGCCAAAACAACAAAAACAACCCAGAGAAGACAAAGGAAGTTGAAGTCAGACTGGTTCTTAGAGAAGAACTGAAAAGCTGAAGTTGCGTGTGCGATTTTTAAAATGAGTTATTGAAAAGTAAAACCTGCAGTGAGCGGGAGCAGCAAGAAACGAAACCAACATCTCGAGAGCCACGCAGCACAGCCTACGCCGGGCAAGCCTCCCCCAGAGCTCACGTTCTCCTAAGAAAAGGCAGACCTGCAGCAGCTGTGTTGCAGTGGCTCGCTGCTCCGGGCTCTTCACAAGACACTGCTTCACGAAGTCTGTAAAATTGTCCGACCAGAGCTCCGGCTTCCGGAATGTTGGGGGCGGATTGGTGGGAATCATGAATATTGCCTGAAAGCAGAAGAATATTCCAAATTTCCACAACAAAGCTTAAAACCAACAATTCAGTATAAATACACCCAAATACGCACCGGTATTAAAGAAGAGTGGACTTTCCAAGGTGCTGCTTCTGAGGAGTTTGTGCCAATATTACACACAAATCTGCTCACAGGGACCAAGCAGCAAGAAAACAGACTTTTCTCACTAGGTGCTCACACCTGGCTGAGCCATTATGTGCCCCAAAAAGTGTGAATTGGACATTTTTAAGTCTTTAAAATTTGTGCCTGCATTAAAAAAACAAAATCCACTTTGGATAACCCAGCTGAAAATATCCTTCACCTCCAATACAGAGTGTCAGCTATGTCTTAACAGAAGAGGATTGTGATTTTTTTTATTCCCATGCAGATTCTTCTTGACAAAGACCTGTTTTTCATTTAATCAACAGTACAAAGAACTGACAGAAAACAACTTGTTCTATACATTAAAAGCAAGATCACATGCTGATATGTGATTCAGCCAGCTATGACAGCAAACCTTTTCCACAGAGCAATACATTTAAGGTCACAGTCCTTACCCTCATGGGATGAATATCTGCATATGGTGGCTTTCCTTCAGCCATTTCTATTGCAGTGATTCCCAGGGACCAGATGTCTGCAACACAATTATACCCAATTTCCTGAATCACTTCTGGAGCCATCCAAAATGGGGTCCCTATGACTGTGTTCCGCTTTGCCATGGTGTCCTGAGAAGGAGAGAAGGATAAAGATCCAGACAATGGCAACTGTATTAGCCACAAACAGTCATTAATGAATTATCACCCTAATTATCCTGCACGCATGCAGATTATTAGACTCAGCAAGACTGGAATATGGAAGTCTGCAAAGAAGAATTAAAACGTGCTCACAGAACTTAGAAGTATCCTAAAAAAAGCAGCAAATGCTATTGCAAACCATTACTTAGCTGTAACAGCTTACACAGAAGAAGATCTGCTCTAATCTGCTGGTTTAGCATCTCATGTTGATGCAAAGTGCTAAAAATCTGCTGTGAACAATTTCTCAATCTCCACAAGCCCATCACACTCGCACGCAGGTTAAAAAGATAAACTGAAATGTACAAAACCACCCTGGTTTTACTTACTGTAAGTTGTCCTGCCACTCCAAAATCAGCAAGTTTAGCATGTCCCTCTGTATTTAGCAATATATTTCCAGCTTTGATGTCCCTGTGTATTTTCCTCATAAAATGCAGGTACTCGAGTCCTTTCAGTGTCGACTGCACTATTGTAGCAATTTCCTCCTCTGTGAGCTGAAGAAGAGAAGAGTTACTGCCAACATGCCAGTGGCTGAGACACAGCACTATTGTGCTTTGGTCTGTATTTTACTGAGATTCACTAATTGCCACTTAATTGCCTTCAGTAAAGGTTGCCATACCAATGGGGAATTAGTGACTTAGGGCATTATGTAGCAGAATTAGATCACAACCAGCATACGTATGCACACCTCCAGTATTTCACACACACCACAATCCTTTCTCAACTAGAAATTCTTATCCTGCAACGACCAAAGTAAGGCAAAGTGGGGTCCTACTTGGAATCAGTCTGGGTTTTCAGGAAAGCCAACACCAAAACCTGCTCCACCAATTAAGCTATTCAGATAGCTGATTACACTGAGTTTTGGTTTTCTCATTTTCGGAGGAGCAAAGCACCTGCATCTCAAGTTATGGTCAATGGTTGTGTCAGGCAGGCATTGAACACTTGAGAATTATGCCCTAACTACTCAGCTTCCTTGTGCTGCTGGACACCCACATTCCCATCCACACAGGCAAAGGAGAAAGCACATACGGTTTTATTTCGTAACCGAATAATGTCAGACACAGATCCAGCCCCGCAGTACTCCATGACTATCCACAGGTCCGTGTTCTTAAAATAGCTGCCGTAGTATTTCACCACATGAGGACTATGACAAAAGAAGGAAAAAACAAAGGGTCAAACACCAGTAACCAGCATCACTGAAAAAGCACAGTACACTGCAGAGACCCTAAGTATGTTTTAGAAACTCGGGGTTGAAGTGCCACTGAAACCCTGGTCAGAAGTATTCCAGAACCCCCTGAATTTTGCACAGGGCTCCCACAGTCCTGCCAAGCCTGTTCCCACAGCAGGGCTCATATGACCCGCCAGTAAGTCACTCCAGGGAGCTAAACTGTCCGACAAATCCTACGGAAACAAGGAGCGATTAGCCTTCAGTCTGGTTCAGCTCCCTAAACCAGGTTACAACAGGGTCAGCAGGGTCAGTGCTGGGGCAGGACAAGGAAATGGGAAACAGGCCACAGCAGTCCCTGGTAAAGCTGCTGCAGAGCATTTGCAACCAAAGGGAAACATTAAATAAAGTCCACAATTTGCTGGGAAATAACTATCATGCTCATTAAGATGAATGCTCCCCCACTACCACGTGAACCTACTTGTCTCTACAATTTAGTAGTCCTGGATATATTTTAGGGTATCAGTACAACTAAGACTCTCTCAGTCAGCTGTCTGGCTGCCCAAAAAGCAAACGACCTAGTAAAATACACTGGTCAGAAAAACCACGTGTCCTCTGGAAAAGGTAAAGCAGAAACTAACAGAAAGACTGTCCCTGATTTGATGGGAATGGAACTAAGGAACAAAAGTGTGTTTAATCTGTTTTCTGCTGAATATTTTCTAATGAAAAACTCTTAAAACTAGCAAGTCAGTCACACTGCACAGTGTCCCTTAATGCCTGCACAGAAAATGTGATGCTCCAGTGATTCACTCCCTCTGCTGTTCACAGCTGTAAGGTCTCACTTTAGGCCTTACTATACTAATATTTAATTTAAGAGACACCTAGTAATGCATTTCAAGCTACATAGTAGGATTTCTCAGGAACAATTTCTTTTCAAGGTACGCTCTGTTGCCTGCCCCTAAGTCATCTTCATTTAAATGCAGTGAGAGTGGAATGCAAGAGAGTAAGTGACTGGGACCACAGTTTTATATTGCTCGTGTAATTTATTTTAAATGGCTTTCCATGCAGGAAATCCTTCAAAGCAGTGTTTCCTAAGGCCAGATTCATAATACCAGAAGAAATGAGTGCATTTTGAACCTTCAGCCTTGGACACGCTTTGTGGGTAGGTTTTCCCTGCCCAAAAGCTCTTCACTGGCTAAGTCACTGCAGCATCTTTTCCCATAAAAACATGCACAGAGGGGGACAACCGTCAGCCCCCAGAGCTGCCAGCAGGTTATTCTGGGGATGCTCAGATCAGCAGACAGCTCGTACCGCAGCAGAGCCTGCAGGGGCAGAACAGGACCAGGAAGGACAGTCCTGCCCCCCCGAGCAGGTGACAGCACGGAGGTTACGCACATGCAAGAGCAGTCATGCATTAGTGGCTCTCATTCACGTGCCCTTTAAAAAAGAAACAAAAAAACCTCCTTCTAGCAGTTTTCTACGCCTTGCTGGGAAGCCACCACCCCCTGTGGGCACGGGAGCTGCTGCTCAGCACACAATCAAGTTACCCCTGCTCGAGAAGCGACGGTGCCCGGGCAGAGCGGCAGCGGCTGCTCGCACGCTCGGCTCTCGGCCGGCAGCAAGCGCGGGGTTACCCCACTCAGCTCAGTGCTCTCTCCTGCTGCAAGCTACGGTTTTGTTGTCTTACCTTTGCACTACCCAAATGGTCAGCTAACATGATCAGCTGGCACGAGGTAACTTGATTGTACAAGTCCGGCCTTGTAAAAAACATTTAAGGCAACATCATGGCTTTTATTTGATTAAATGTCAGGTCACAGGTGATACTTGTCCTTGCATCACGATAAAGGCTTTTGCAGCACACACTTACCTGTCACATTGCTGCATTATGGATATTTCCTTTATGATCTCTTGCAGGTCAGATTCCACAGGAACTTGTTTAATTGCAACAACTTGACCCGTTTCTTTATGGATGGCTTTGAACACACTGCCATAAGAACTAGGAAACAAAATATTAAACCAACACTGAATATAGTAACATTTTAGAAATGCAAATGTTATGGCTTTGCTTTTTGTGAGTGTAACCACCAGGTGAAACATTAACTATCCTTTTATTAAAAATATTTTGTATTTTAATGTAAATAATCAGCCCACTAACTTCTAAATACCGTAATACAAATAAGTCAGCACACTGAGACAGTGAGGAAAGAGCACACCATCATTACACTGACCATAGCTTTGGAACGGCCTTTTACACAAATTCAACAACTAAAATTCTCTTTTTCCAGCATAGAGTACAGGATGAGCATCAGTAAAAACTACAGTGCTGGACAGAGAGGTTTGCTTGTTCTTGTCAGATATCATCATTCTTATTTCCAGCTTCTTTACTTACAGCAGCCAGGCAGATTTTCAGTCTTTTCAAATGAACTGCTTAAGGCAGTGAACGTGTCACTCCTGGAGTGTTCCCATGCTGCTCTGCCTCACCAAATGGCACAGTGGCACCGAAGTTCACTTCCACCAGGCAGATCTTCCACAAGAGGTACCAAGGATGAACTACAAAACCTCTCGAGTTCCCACGAGCTCTACCAGCTCCAGGCTGGCATGTTTCAACAACTTTCAACTCCCTGCTGCTGACCCATAACCTGCTATTTGGATTAAGATATCAGCACTCTGGGGCAACAAATTCTTTATTCTGTTACTAACCAAACACTGTCACTGTGTTAGTACATATCTTTCAGAAGTAGGACCATGACAAAAGTGAAACATCAGAGTCCACTGAACACACCCCCCTTACACACATGTGTTCTTAGAGAAATGTACATTGGGCCCACTGGAACACAACACATACCCTTCTCCAAGCTTCTCCAGGACATCAAATACTTCTTCAGGTTGTTTGGTTAAACTGTCTTCATCTAACTTCTTCAGCTGCCTGTGTGGGTAAGAAGAGAGAAATTATTACATTTAATTTTATGGCAGCTTGGGCTCTGCTGAAACAGAAGAATAAACAGCACCACTTAAAGATACAAAAGGTTTGGCATGAAGTAAATTGATTATGAAGTAAGTTTATTTCACCAGACGAGGAGACTGAATATTACCAGCATCCAACAGCAAAAAAAGACTGGGAATTACAAAGAACAGAGCGTGATCAGGCACACAAATCTACAGCTCCTCTTGGCAGAAATGAATTTCAGGATCTCTGTGCTGGTGGTCACAACTCAGCACAGCAGTCTCAAAGCCATTGAACGTACCTGCTAAGTTTCAACATCTGGAATGGAAGGATACCTACCAAAGCCATAAAAAAGGGAACATCATCTTCCCTGATGCCTAGAGTATGTGTGGAACACATTTGCTGAGAGGCAGGAGGCAATACTGATCTCACCTGTACATTTTTAACATCAAAACTTTAGATGTTAAATTCATGGGCCTGAACGTATACTAGGAAAATCTATCAGGAAAAAGGAAACTGTATCTGACTCTCAGGCTCTTAATGCCATCCCTCTTAAATGTACTGCTAATAAGAGTCAGCTGAAATAAATTTCTAGGGAATAAAAACCTGCCACGTGCTATGATTCTTCATGTGGCCCCGCTTTCCCCCAGTACAGCTTTTAGGGAGATCCCGTACACAAAACAAGAAGATCAATCATATTTGTTTGCGTCTGCACTGGAGAGCTGTTCACCAAACCTCCTGAAACAGCTAAGGACTACATAACAAAAAGGTCTGAAAACAGTATTTTATTGTCAGTAGTAGGAGTATCCAACAGCCCACAAACAAGCGCTCTTTCATTTTCACATGAACTAAAAAAAATCTGAAACAACAATAAGCAAAAACAAAAACCAGCCAACAAAAATCCCTCCAAACTCCCCAAACCAGCTCATACAAGTTTTTTAAACACGGAAACTTAAGAGTCTCAGAGTTTTTAGCACTGACTGGTGTTTAAAGTAAAACACACGTGGTTGCCTGCAACTGCAAATTACTCCTGAAAGCTCTTACAGCTGCTGCTAAAGATCAGGACTCCAGTCACGGGAATACTGATTTTTATACTAAATATATCACTTTTTTCCCCCAATTTCTTCAGAAACAGAGTGAAAAACCATTCATCAATCCCTGGCTATTATGTTTATGTACAAAAGCCACACGGGAGGAGCAGCTCACGCATGGAGCACATACAATGGCTTCCTGAAGCAGAGGAAACATTATATAGAAGCGGACTCAGGAAGTGGTGAAATACTGAAAGTAGCTGCTAGCTTCCCTGCTCAGATAAGCATTAAACAGAATTTACTTGTCCTTGTGAAAACAGAGAGGGAAGAAGGTGTGGGAAAAGGGGAAAAAAAAGTAATACATGCACCAGAAACCACATAAGTCACCATTTCCAAGGAGCCCAAAAAGTGGCGATGCAAGAGGCAAATGCTTCTTGTTGAAGTTGAGGCCTAAATTCTACTAGCATAAAAGGGGAAAAAAAAAGCTTTTCATATACCCAAACACAATAACCAGACAACTACCGTGCTTGCAACAAACAGCCTAATTTCTACTACAGACCAGGAGCCCAATCACTTTGCATTGTCCTGTTCCATCGAGTGCACTCGCTGCTGACACACTTTGCCGTTCTCCTGGATGTTTATACCACACAGATATAACAGCAACACAAACCCAACCCAATCTCACCTGTGTTGTTATTCAGATCTAATCTTAATCACCTGCCCCGTAAGCAGTGGCATAAGCAATTAGAGAATAAAACCAACCTTTTTATTTTTTTTTACCAGAATATACATCACTGTTTAACCAAACGGGCCAATGCCACTGGGGACCAGCGCCAGCAGCTTCCTTTGTTCGCTGCCGAAGCGTTCCCTGGGCCCCAGCTGCGCACCACTGATAGGATTCTGACACTGACACTTCAATCAAGCTGCCGGCAATCTCCAGCTCTGCCCCGCAGCCCCGGCTCGGCCTGGCAGCCCGAGATAGGGGTCTCACGGCTTCATGCGGTGTCCGAGGGTCCCGGCTCGGTGTGCCCGGTGTGCTCCGGCACGGCGGGAAGGCGGCACTGCCAGGGCTGGGCACCGCGCCCGGACACGGCACCGAGGGGACAGAGCCGCACTGAACCCACCCAGGGAGAGACGCGACGGGAGAACAAGCGACCGGGGCTTTTTCACCCCACTGGCACGGGCCAGCACACCTCGTACAGCCGCGGTTACCGGTGGGAGCTCCCGCAGCGGCGCAGGCAGCGCATTCTCCCCCGGTTTCCCGGTTTAAGCCGTTTTCCCCACCTGAGCGCGGTGCTGTCCCAGCAGGGACCTGCGGGCGCTGCTCGGTGCCAGGCGACTGCCGCCCACGGCCCCGCGGCTCCGGGCAGCGGCGGCGCCCCGCAGAACCGA